>SNQJ01S0104742.1:0-14977 GCA_010110895.2 Picea sitchensis
AAGGGGGTCTACCGATGACTCCGCATCCTCAAGGTCACAAACCTGCACACTCAATAAACTGAGTCAATAGTACCCGTCTATATGAATAGTAACACATCATATCATCTGTCAATCACATCATAATCAAATATCATAGGTCTAACATAAAAAGGGTCCAGATCACTTGCGAGCAAGTGTCCTCAAAGAATAAGTGTCCTCAGTGCACCAGAGCGGGATGTTACAGTCTACACGCAGTGATGTATTTTTTTGTTAATAATATTCATAATTACATATACAAAAAGGGCTCTTTAGCCTTACATGTAGGCTCTCTGGCCTAATAAACATATAATCCTCCCAACTTATAAATACTTGTCTCACCATCCTATAAACTTCATTAAACACCATTACAATTCAGTAGGGGCTCGACCTTGGGGTATTACATTTTATGTGAGGGAAATCCTTGTACATGTGATCTTCTTTGCATCCCCAACATTGGATTCGTGGTATTCCCATTTTTCCCAAGGAGTCTTTTCTCTTGGATTCATCCTTAGCAGGTTGGCCTGGATTATTTTTATTTTGGATGTTTCTATTGAAAGGAGGTTTGAATTCTTTCTTTCTCTGGTAAGACTTCTCCTTCTTTTTATCCCTCTAATATTTCCGCAAAGACTCTTTGTGCTTTCCTTTCTCGTACATGTACTTAGCCTTCCTAATGGTCTCAGTCAAAGTCATGGGTTCATCATATTTAATCTTATCTTTATAAAAGGATGGAAGTCCACTTAAAAACCTCTTTATTTTCACTTTCTCATCTTTTATAAAACCCACATACTTTAGAAATCACAAAAACTTATTTTCATACTCTTCCATGGTCATGCTTCCCAGCCCGAGTTCAAATAACTCATGCATTTTCTTGTCATAGAATTTCTTTGAAAGTTACTCCTTCTAGAAATATTTATTGAACTGCTTCCAAGTGATCCTACTCTCATTAATGTTCTCAAATTACTTCAGGTGATCCCACCACATGACAAATTTCTCATGTAAATGGTATGTGGCAATTCTAAATTCTAGGTTTGATGAGTAGTTATGCAATTGAAAATACCTCCCGAGTCCAAGAAACCACGATTCGACATCATCTTCCCTTTGTCTTTCACCATCAAAGGATGGTGGATTAATCTTCCTCATCTCTCCTTGCAAATTATCCAATCCATGTCTTCTTCTTTGGTGTCTAACATGAGACACTTATGTTCTTCTTATGGAATATTCAGATGCATAAAATTTCCTTGCTGAGTGAGGTGAGTGATGTATATGAGTTTGTCTATCACTTCTTGAATAACTATCTCTATTGTAGTTATCTCTTCTTTCATGATATTTTCCCTCTTCCTCATGTATTGAGTTTGATCCATTTTTTGTTTGCCTCTGCAACTGATTTAAGATTTGCATTACTTGAGAATTTATCTATTTTTTTTCTCTCATCAACCTCTCATTGTCTTGTTTGTAACTTTTCACTTCTATTTTTAGGCTTCTCATAGTTTGTAATAAGGTTTCTTGCTCCCCTATACTCTTGTTCCCATTTGATTTTGTCTCTACATTACCAACATTGATATTTTGACCTTTGGCCTCTTTATCATGGTTGTAATATCTCTCTCCTTCTTTCATTTATTGAACATGCACTCTTATATTGAACTGATATGTTTATACCCCTTAATTCTGAAAAATGTGGAAGCAACCATTTTGTTAGAAATGTGCATATTATACAAACTTTTCCAAACAATGCTACATGTCCTTTTTCTTCTCAATTCATGAAGTAATATATTATCATTCTCCAAATTATAAAAATCCAATGATATTCTCCTCTAAATCATATTTCTAATGACTATACTCTTTCCCCAATATGATATATGAGCTGAAAGTTTTGGCTTCCCAAATAGTCACTTTCACTCTTTTTTCTTTTGTTTTGTAACATGATCTTGTCGAATTATTCCACGGCCCCTTTAAAATATTACATAATTCAAATTCTGCACAGGAACCTCCTTCAATCTAGTTTCCTTGTGACCAGGGATCTAAAACACGGGCTTAACCACTCTAAGTGACGTTCCTCTAGTTTTTTTCCCTTATTCATCTACACAAGAGCTTGTTCACAAAATGTCCAAGGGATTGGATACTTCTATGCCCTTTGCGCCTCAACCCATTTACCTTATCATGAGACTGACAATGGAACCAAGTCCTCCTGACTTCAACCTTCAACTATTCTCCCATTTCAATCTTTGAACTCTCCCGAAGTAAAATTAACCGAACACTTATATTAACTCCACTGGTAGATCAAAAGGTTGAGATTTAATCTCCCGTCGATTGGATTATATCGACTCATCTAGAGGATTCAACGAGATCATTGGTCATGACTTAATATGACATTGATATGGATGAAATTAATAAATTTGGGACTTTGGTACTCTAGGACATCGGAAAATTACAACTCCCAAGTCGCTCAACTCCCCCGGAGTGATACCCGTCGAAGCTCTTACCCTATCCTTCCATTGTCAAATCAGATGGTCACAAAAATTGCCAGAGGGTATTATATCAATGAAATGCGTGAATTTTCTAATCCGAGACTCTGATACATTACAACTCTTTAGTTGTTCAACTTCCCCAGAGTGATAACTGCCAAAGAGGTCATAAAGTGACGATGACCGCTTACCATTGGTTAACACCTCCGCTTACGTTATACTTCCACTAGTTAATCCAATGGCCATGACTTAATCGAGTGTCAAGATGGATGGTCTTTATTCATTTCAGGACTTCGGTGCTCCAAGACTATGGGATATTACAACCCCCAAGTCATTCAACTCCCCCGAAGTGATACCTACTGAAGTGCTTACGCCATTTAACGGTTGAGAAAAGTCCCGAAGGAATCTTATATCGATGTTCTATGTGAATTCATGACTTTGGCCTTCGACACTTTTGCTCGTAGAGATGATGGACAATCTCGGAGGCCATAATCCTGGAGATGACATGGCATGTTTATGTCACCTATGGTGATGTGGACCCTTGGTATATCCGCAACGTGTCACTTAGAAATGGACACGTTGGGTTCCAAAAGGCCGTGAATTCATGTGACACGTGTCCCCAGATGGCACCCCTTCCATGTGGCATAAGAAACATCATTCCCCAAACAAATGGTCCAAATTCCTCCACTCCATATCTAATGGCCTACATCATTTCATGGACTACGGATTTTCACTTTGTGGGTTAGAGACTTCACAACTTTGACACTTTGTGGCTTTTCCTATTCTCTAGTGGTAGCCAAAGTGGCAAAATTTTTAAGTCTCTAAACTTCACTATCCTTCCACTCCATATATATGGCTTGGATTACTCTCAAACTTCCTATCATATCGAATGACCGACAAGACTACATGACTTTAGACTTCGGGATTTCTAGGCATGTAACTTCCTTACATCTAGAGGGTCAATGTCAGATGACCACGATCAAGGAATGAGATTTCACCTAAGATTCCTATCAGATTAGATGACTGGCGAGACTTCGGGACTTCGGCCTTTGGGATTTCATGCTTCTTCCTTGTCTCTAATAGTTACTGAATTTTCAAATCTGTCCATCTCTTACTTGGCTTCGATTAACGGTTGGCGATCGATTAATTCGATCTGACGGTTGTGACTTAATCTCTCCCAGCATATGGCTTCACCTCTATCTTAAAAATCCTCATTCACCTTCCTTCTGATATAATGATCTATAACTCCCTAATTCCACAGTTTTGATTGCTCCTGAATTAAAAAGGGGATCGTCACGATTCCACGATCCTCTAAAAAGGATTTCTATTCTGCATGCCGCTCTAGCTTCTACGCGGTCTCTCCAAAGTTATCACTCCTGAGATTTAAGATCCCAAAGACATATTCTTTCTTAACCATAATACCTTGTCCAATGATTTCGGCCCATACCAGTCCGATGTTTCAACCATAATATTTGATACCAATCTATAACGTACCCAACCACCACCAGGCTAGGCGACGCTACTTCAAAAATTTCTTCTAAACTAATTTCGAATTTTGATAAATTTTTAATTAATAGAGATGCATTAAATATTCACATGCAAAGATCAATATTCATGCTACAATATAAATATTTTTTAAACATGCCATGCATAGAAATAACCAACAATTAGACACACCAAAAATGCACATCTCGGAGATATTAATCAATACACAATGGAAATAAATGTATAAGAAGAGAAACACATGACAACAAGAACTTATCTTTAATGAAATGAATCACCAAATGGATACAGACCAAGGATGTTCTACCCAACTGTAGAGTTTATTGTTCCAAGTCTCAACAAAAATGTCACCCCCAAGCTAGGGCTATGAATCCACAAGGACAGTTTCAGATTGTCACTCAACTTCCAAAACCAGTCAACACTCAAGCTCTCAGAGGCTCCTCAACACACACAAGAATCTAAAGTACATGATTTCTCTTCTACCCAGCCTGTACAACCCAAGAGAATGGACCCCCTTCTCTGTCACGCAATCCCTCAGGATGTCCACCTCCTTCCAAGGTTCCAATGCATCTAGTCAAGAATCTCCATGCTGGGACTCTCAGGATTTGTAGCTGTGGGAAAACCTTAACACATGCCAATGCATATCATACATGCAGACATTAATTCATGGATGGAATACACCAGTAGTCATTACAGCCAACAAAACCATGGATCCTCTCCAAAAAGTCGTTTTTATTTCCCAAGCCAAGATCAAAATGAATGAGGAATGAAGAGTGGGTGAAAGAATGAATGGAGAGAGAACATAATGAACGGTGTGAACAATGAACTATGAACAATGAGAGAGAGGGAGAATGCGTGAGTGAGTGAGTGAGTGACTAAACCACCAAACAGAGCAAAGGTGGGTTTATGTTGGCACAGGGGCATACCTAGGGTTCAACTCCAAGAGCGCACCAACAAGCCCTGACTATTGGCCCTTTCAGAAACACATGCAAAGCAGATGAAATCTCACCTGAAGTAGCTATAGGGGGTTGCAAGACACGGGTTTCTACAATCATAGAGAATGCAGAATGGATTCACAACAAAAATACACAATCATCTAGTATTCTTTATCTTCCTTAAACCTATTGCACAAGTTATACTTCATATCTACTCAATATCATAATAGAAACATATCAAATGGCAAAGAACATAACATCGATCACACACAACACAAGATATACGTGGTTCGCCCTCTCCCTAGGGATACATCCATAGAACTGTTCTTTACAATATATTAAGATGAAGCATACAGTTCTTATCTGTGCTCTCAACTAGCAAATCTTCTTTCTTCTCATCCCTATCTCTCCCCTCCCCGTGCACCCATCTACAGGGTTGATCTTCGCACCCAACTAAATATATTACAATACCAAAAGACTCTACACTTATCACTTCTCTCTCACACAACAATAAACACTCATGCCAACAACAAAAACTAGAACCAATAATACCAACAACAACAACCCATCCTAGGTCCTTTAGACCTCTATTTATACATTACAATAGCTCACCGACAGGCTTAGGCCGAGACCTAAGTTTCAAAACCCTAGATACAAAAACCCTAGGTGTCTAAAACCCTAGGTCAAATTGACCTTCTTTTTTAGGGCTTCCCCAACCTGTCTTTCCTTCCTTCTCGCACGGTGCTCCAAAGCATCCAATGGTATCTTTTTTTGCTTCCTGAGTTGTCCACAATCTGTCTTCCTTTCGGATCTATCATCCTCGATCTTCTTGTCTGGAAATATGATTTCTCTTACTTCGCACCATCTTTTCTGCTCTTCTTCTCACTTCAACCCATTATTAGTCACTATGTCTTCTGCGCAATTCACATTTCACCTTTTTTTTCTTGATCTTCGCTTGCTTCCATAACCAAGGGAAAAGAGGCCCCCAACAATCACCTATGACTCGTCCCAAGGCACTTAAGACTTGATCCTTCTATTTTACTGCAAATTCAGATTGCACAGGGAAGATTGTGCTTCCATCTCTAGTCCCCCATTCCTTCCTTGTGCAGACTATATTTTCTGTGTCTGGTACCCAGTTTCAACTGCACCTGGTACCTAGAACCTTTTCCTTTTTCTTTTACTGAGAGATGCGAGGAAACTGGTTGTCGCAATACAATTTCAACCGGCTCCCATTCACTAATCCCTCCTTCCATTCTCCATTCAAAGTATTCAACTACTCAACTCCTCCTTCTGTAACATAGGAAACCTCATATGGCTCGAGCCAATGCGTTCTGAACTTTCCTGGATGCTTCATGAACTTACTGTCATATGCCAATACCAAATCACCTTGCTTAAATTCCTTCTTTTTTATGTGTCTGTCATGGTAGGCCTTCTCTCTCTCTTTCTAAACTTGCTGGTGAAATCCTATAATAAATCTATGTTCTTCCAGTTTGACCAACTGCGCAAGCCTCCCTTACAGAATGCCAATGTCATCCATATCTGTAAAATATGCAATTATCAGACTAGGAACCAAATATTCCATGGGTACGACTGCTGCTAGACCATAGACCAATTTAAAGGGGGTTTGTGTAGTCAATTTCTTGCAAGTGGTTCTATAGTCCCATAATACTACTGGTACTCTCAAAACCTAGTCATCCCTATTCAATTGCATATCTTCATCAACGTTGTCTCCAAGATTTTATTGAATGCTTCAACTGTCCCATTTTCTTGTGGATGAAAGGGTGTGCTTTTTTTATGGTGAAATTCAAATTCTTGAGTCAAGGCTTGAACCATATTATTGATGAAATGTGTGCCTTGATTTCTCATAAGGGTCTTTGGGCATCCAAACCTGGTTATGATGTCATCAAATATGAAGCATGCAACTTTAGTTTCACTACAGTCCTTAACTGCTCTTGCTTCTTCCCATCTAGTCAAATACTCGTTCGTAGTGATTATGTATCTAGCTCTTGTGCACTTCCCTGGTGGGTTTATAGGTCCTACAAAGTCAATGGACCATTTCATGAATTCTTGTAGGGTTAGTTGTGGTTCTAAAGGCATGTCATCTCTTCTGGATGGTTTCCCAACTCTTTGACATGCATCACAGGATCTATAATAATCCTTAGCATATCTATGTAGAGTAGGCCACTAAAGGCCAGCCCTAATAATCTTTTGCGTTGTTGCTTTCCCTGCGTAGTGTCCTCCTAGGATTCCTTCATGTTCTTCTGCGAGGATCAATGGTCTCTCTGCTTCCATAACACACCTTCTCAGTATCTCGTCAGGTCCCATCTTGTATAGTTGTCCAGCTATGAGTGAAAATCATGCAGCATGCACTACTAGCTATTTCTTCTGGGTGATTGTATATTCACTAGGTTCCATTCTCGTTGATAGGAACTAGACTATCTTTGCGAAGTGATCATCAATATTTCTAATGGATAGAAATTGTGCATCTGATAGTGTATCCTCCCAGCTAGTAGGCTCTTCTCCATGTTCCAACCTCAACAAGTGGTCAGGGCATTTGTTCATTTGTCCTGGCCTAACCATGATCTGAAAATCATATTCCTGAAATAACAGAATCCATATTCATATTCTTCCCCCAAACACTGGCCTTTTGACTAATTATTTCAGCACGGTGTGATCAATAAACATTTTAAAGTGTCATCCCAACAAGTAGTGGCGAAACGTCTACAACGCATACACCATGGCTAACCCTTCTCTCTCAGTGGTGGTGTAATTAATCTCCGTTGTTGATAGCTCTCTGCTAGCAAAGGATAACGGGTGGTCGATGTCTCCTGTTCCTACTTGTGATAACATGTATCCTAATGCAATGGAATATGTATCGACATGCACATGAAACTCCTTACTCCAATATGGGAAAACCAAAATAGGCACAGTAACCATTTACTGTTTCAGTGTGTCGAAACTCTGTTGGCACTCTTTTGTCCAGTGAAACTGGCAGTATTTCTTCAAAATATTCTCCATGGGTGTTGTAATATGTTCATAGCCCTTAATGAACTTCTGGTAGTATCCAGTGTGTCCCAGCACAGTGCACAACTATTTGACTAACGTAGGAGGGGGCAGATCAACTATAATGGAAATTTTAGATGTGTCTACCAACAATCCCTTCTTACACACAATATGACCTAACAACACTCCAAATGGTGAAAAGAAGATGAATTTATTTAGGTTTAAGTAAATATGACTCTACCTGCACTTATCCAACATTAGTCTTAAACATTCAATATGATTCTACAAGATGTTGAAAACAATCCAATTGTCAAAATATGCTTCCAGGAATTTATGTAAAAACTTATTAAACGCTTCGACCACCACCCTGGAAAAGATGGTTGGTGCATTCTTCAAGACAAATGGCATCACTGTATATTGGTAGGATCCCCATTTTGTTGCAAATGTTCTCTTTTGGCGATCTTCCTTGGCAATCCAAATATGATGGTATCCAGAAAATCCATCTGTAAAAGAATATACCTCCTGTCCTCCTACATTGTCTAACACTTCATCAGTAAATGGTGTAGGGAATGGGTATTGCAAAT
The DNA here is from genome assembly GCA_010110895.2 of Picea sitchensis. Classification (NCBI taxonomy): domain Eukaryota; kingdom Viridiplantae; phylum Streptophyta; class Pinopsida; order Pinales; family Pinaceae; genus Picea; species Picea sitchensis. The sequence goes on from SNQJ01S0104742.1 coordinate 8,506, forward strand.
AGGCATCATTCATCTTCCTGATATCTACGCAGATCCTAATCTCTCCTATCTTTTTGTCTTCTACCACCATAGGGATAATCCATTATGACTCTTCAATAGGTTCTATGATTCCTGGTTCCAACATTCTGTCGAGCTCAATCTTCACTTTCTCCTTATATTTAGGGTTCAATCTGTAAGGTCTTTATTTGACTGGCCTGACATCTAGTTTCAAAGGGATCCTCATATCCCCCATAGGCCCTTTAATTCCCTTCATATCAGTGAACTTGGTTGGAAACAAGTCCCGATATTCATGCAGTAACTCTGTAATCTTGTCAATAGTGGAAACATCCCAATAATCTCCAACATTTGCAAGTTTTGGTGTCTTCTTTGTTCCAATGTTGACTTTATTGATCTTGATCAGTTGTCCAATGAAAGGTAGTTCAACTCCTAGTCCTTATATGTCTCTTTGACCTTCTATTTCGATGATGTTCACATTCCTTGGATCATTGTCTTCGACTTCTTTGATATTGTAAAAACCTTGCAACTTCTGAAGCGACGCAGTCCATTCATCCTCTTCTTTCTCCAAAGGGAGGCTAGATGACTCCTCGAATACTTTTTGTCTTACGACCTATAATGCTTGATCTACTGTAGGCTATTGGCTTTCAAACAAAAAGGTAGTTACAAAGTTCTAGGTCATACCTTCCCAATCTGCAGTGATGAGGTGCAGTTCTTCTTGTAGGTAGCATTTGATAGGGGTTGTGTCTAGCGTGTTTATGAATTTATGCACCCAATGCTCTTAAGGAATTTTTCTCCAGAATTTCTTGCATCTTCTCACATGGTCTTTTGGGCAGCTTCGACCTATGTATCTAACTTCACAGCTTTCTACTTGCTCTGAAAATTGTGCTATCATCAAAGTGTGACACTGTACCCAGTATGTAATATTGTTTTTGTGTGTCCCCCACCATATCACTGGTGTTGATTTCAGGGCCTCATCCATTGCCAATAATCTTTGTTGTGTTGGTACAATTTCTTCAAAGTTCACCAAGAATGCTTCTAAATGATTCAGACCATCATAAGTGTGCAAGTTACTTACTGTTGTGCCAATCCAATGAAATTCTTGGGTTAATCTAGAACATCTCCTTGTAGATACTTCATACATTTTGTTTTTCCAGTTCTCCAATGCTTCCTCTGAATCTAATGAACATGCACTGTCACTTCGCCAACTCAAATTCCCATCCATTGTAGGATTAATATAGTCATGTTGTCTAGTTTTTAATTTGTTTATGTTTTCTAGTGCATATGTGTGGTATTCTTCTTTGATGGGTTCTGTGTATCTATGACCTTCATTGAGATATAAAGGTGCAATGACCCTAAGGCCATCTCCTTCAAACACCATTTTTCTTTTCCTTAAATCAACCATAGTGGAATTATTAAAATCCCAATCAATTCCTAACAACGCAGGGTAAGGACAACTATCATCAACTATCTCAATCACCTCAAAATATGCAAATGTCCTTACTCCATCGATGTCCATAGGGAAATGTTCCAATATTCCAAAGGGGCTTACAACTTGTTGATTGGCCATCCTAAGCTTGATAGGGGAATAGATCAACTTTGGTTTTCCCATTAGTGCCCAGTTTTGCTTCATCATGACATTGATTTCCGACCCTAAGTCGAGGACTACATAATATATATCATACTCTCCAATTTGAGCATTCAAGTGTAGTTCCTTATTTGTCCTTCTCCTTTTGAGACTTGGTGTAATTCTCTATTCAGTAAAGGATCTACCCTTCCTATCTCATACTGTCTGACCAAATTTTGTAGTTCTTGTATGGCTTTCTCATCTTTAATCACCTCTATAAATGTATACAAGAAACTGGCAAGTTTACTCACCGCTTTTCCATCTTCGGGAAAAGAAATCTGATCAAATGCCAGAGGAATTCCACATTCTCTTAATTTTTGTCGTGTCTTCGATGAAGAACCTTGGTATCCCCTGAATTCTTTTATTGCCTCCTCAAATATTTATTTTTCTTTCTTTTCATCAAAAGTTTGTAACTTCTCAGTAGCCTTCATGACTCTTGATTCTTCTATAGTCTTTCCTTGGGCCATTATATATTCTCCTGTAACAACTCCCCCTATAGTGATAACAACGAATCTGGGATTTGCTCTGCGAGGTTCTTCTTTGATTAGTTGTATTTGCGAGGTCTGTTGAGGTCCCCTTCTCTCTTGAAGTTTAGCCAGCAATGCTGGAGATTCCTCGATAACATGCTTGAAGGAGTTGCAATAGCTGCAAGTGGTACAAGGGTTATGACAGTGCCTTTCCAAGTGTCTTGGTTGTGCACAGTTATAATAGATTATCTATCCTCGACCTTGATCTGTACCTCTTCCCCATCCTCTTCCTCTGAATCCACCATGAGGGTTGAATTTTCCTCTCCCAGGGGAGTTATACTATCTAACGTTTCCTTCTTGATGTAATTCACCTTGAATTTTGTATATATCCCTTGAAACTTTTTGCATGAGGTCATAATCCCTACAATCCCTATCATCATGTCCTACCGACTTACAAAATGTGCAATACAGATTTGTGGTGTCTGGACATATTTTTGTAGATATTAACATTCACCACAGTGATGTCTATTTCTACATAACTCGCACCAGGGTAGGGTGACTTGATTCAAGGGGATCAGAGCTCTAGAGGACAAGTATTCATGGAATAGGGGACAATGCTCCTTGTCATGACCTTTTGATTTGCATCTGATACACCAGATGTCTTCTCTTTTATCTTTTCCCTTATCTTTCTTCATATCTTTGACCTATAGTGATAGGCTAGTTAGCTAACTCAAGATTTAACTCATACCTGATTTGGATTCTCCCATTGATCTAGGTGGATATCAGTGACCACCCACCTTTTCCGACTAGCTCAAAACAATTTTCTGGCAATTTTGGCAATTTACTATTTTTAGCAGGTTTTAACTTCTGGAGTCATTTTGAGGGCCTAAAAGAAGGTTTTTTAATATATAGGTTGCCAATGATATCCAAAGGCATGATTGAGCCCCCAAAATTAATCTCCTCAATGATACCTTTCTAGCGAGTTATCATACGCCTAAAACGGAGATCGTATGCAAAAGTTACGACCCCGGGAAGTTGATGTACTAACTTACACAAACGGGGCCCACATGAGTTTTGGTGCTTCATCTCCTAGGGTTAGGTTTTGGGATGTCTAGGACTTTTGGCATTCCCGTTGATTGTAAAAATACCTCTAGGGCCTCATTGTAATCATCTTCTTGCGAATGCGAGTAGTCGTCACATCTCTTCTCAGAGATAAGTTGCCACCATTCTAGCGAGTCTTTCACTCTGTATTTTTACAGTCTCTGTACATTNTCTACATAACTCGCACCAGGGTAGGGTGACTTGATTCAAGGGGATCAGAGCTCTAGAGGACAAGTATTCATGGAATAGGGGACAATGCTCCTTGTCATGACCTTTTGATTTGCATCTGATACACCAGATGTCTTCTCTTTTATCTTTTCCCTTATCTTTCTTCATATCTTTGACCTATAGTGATAGGCTAGTTAGCTAACTCAAGATTTAACTCATACCTGATTTGGATTCTCCCATTGATCTAGGTGGATATCAGTGACCACCCACCTTTTCCGACTAGCTCAAAACAATTTTCTGGCAATTTTGGCAATTTACTATTTTTAGCAGGTTTTAACTTCTGGAGTCATTTTGAGGGCCTAAAAGAAGGTTTTTTAATATATAGGTTGCCAATGATATCCAAAGGCATGATTGAGCCCCCAAAATTAATCTCCTCAATGATACCTTTCTAGCGAGTTATCATACGCCTAAAACGGAGATCGTATGCAAAAGTTACGACCCCGGGAAGTTGATGTACTAACTTACACAAACGGGGCCCACATGAGTTTTGGTGCTTCATCTCCTAGGGTTAGGTTTTGGGATGTCTAGGACTTTTGGCATTCCCGTTGATTGTAAAAATACCTCTAGGGCCTCATTGTAATCATCTTCTTGCGAATGCGAGTAGTCGTCACATCTCTTCTCAGAGATAAGTTGCCACCATTCTAGCGAGTCTTTCACTCTGTATTTTTACAGTCTCTGTACATTTCTTTCATTAATAGAAATTGTGTATTAATATATATCTATGTTTATGGTTGCATCTCTTATAAATATCTGTTATATTATTGAATATCTGTGATATCTCTGTGCATTTATTTACTATGTCTCCGATCTCATTTCGTGTCGAAAATAATCTGGATCAGTGGTATCAGAGCAGGTTGCTCTTGATCGTTTTTTCAGTGCATGTCCCTGACGAGGTTCGAGTATAGAAATTTAAGTCTCGATATTTTCTCTCTTGAATACAATCGCTCTCACACACCCAAGAAATCCTCAATGGCAGAAGAAAAGAAAAACGACGGAGCAGACAATCCTATCAATTTGTTGCTTGAGCAAGCTCTCACGCGACGGAGGGATGAAATGATGGACAATTTTGCCCACATCCTTCAATGCCTGTCGATAACATTAGGTGCATCTTCATGAAGAGACCACTTTGGAGGCACCTCTCCTTTCAAGGTACAAGTTAATTTTGATATTCCTGTATTTGAAGGATATATAGATGCAGAAGCCCTAGAAAAATGGTTAACTCTGCTAGAAGGTTATTTCTCTGTTCACAATTTTTTCTGACAAAGAAAATATCACCTTTGCACTCCTCAAAGCTATCCCTCATGTCAAACATTGGTGGGAAACTTACTGGGAGCAAATTTCCACAGAGGAGTCTGGAATATATGGAGTCGATCCCACCTGGGATTTTTTCGTGGATGCGGTAAAAGAACAATATTACCCTGTTGGCAACTATGAGGACCAGTACATGAGATGGACCACACTATAGAAAGAGAGGGGCTAATCAGTTTTGGAGTTCACCAATACCTTCCATACCTTGCGCACCTAGCTGGGTATCAAAGACTCTGAGCAACATTTGGTTCTGAAATGTCATGGGGCTCTACACAGATACATCCAAACTGAAATGGATTTTCTGGACATCTCATCACTTGGTGTTGCTTATCGATATGTTGTTAAAATTGAGCAGAAATTTAAGCACCAAAACAAATGGGAGTTCGGGTCTGCAAATATGCAACAACCAAAGTATGAAAAAGATGGCCCTAACAAATAGTCTCCCGAAAACTAGTCCAAGCCATAGGAAAAGAAGGGTCACGGGAAGACAAAGAAGGACACCAGAAAATGGTGTGAACTCCACAAAATCCCCTGGAACAACACCAATTAATGTCTCTCTAAATAGTCATTGGTTGCCGATATCAAAGACAAGGAGCCGAACCCTGATTCAGAATCCGATTCCAAAAATACTGGTAAAGGACAGATCATTGACGCAGACCCCACTGCTATTGTCGTGACCACAACAATTCAACCAGAAGAACCAACAGATCCTGAAGAGGGGGAGTGCCTTTTTCATTCACATATGTGGGTGAAGGGGACCCCACTACATTTTATTTTTGATAGCGGAAGCCAGAAAAACCTCATCTCAGCAGAGGTCATCAAACAGTTGGGATTGTCGACAACACCACACCCGCAGCCATACAACATCGGATGGCTTCGCCAAGGTCGAGATCTTTGTGCCATCCAACAATGTCGATTTTCATATGGCATCCAACCCTTCAAGGATGAGGTCTTATGTGATGTTTCCCCACTATATGTCTGTGATGTTCTCTTGGGCCAACCATATATGTGGAAGCGCCACGCTATTTTTGAGTCTTGACCCCGAAGTGTCATTGTTTCTCTAGGGGTCATCTCTATATAATACCAGAGGTAGTTCTAAATACTGTTCCACCTAAAAAAATTTGCAAGGTAGTACCTCATACTGCAAAATTCAGCTTCTTCACAGTGTGTTCAAAAGGGGAACCAAAGAACACTGCAACCACTATAGCCTCACCCCAAGCACCTTGTATCCAACAAAAGAAGGTAGACAAGGTTTCAACAAAGCATAAATATTCCTTCAACACACCTTCCTCTCATGTAGCTTGACTTGTTGAACAACCTCAACTTCAACAGGTTCATGACAGACTTCCACAAACTAAGCAACGCGACGTCTCCAACAATACAAGCAACTCACCCAGATGTAGATGCAACAAACACTTTTCCCTCTCCCACGGGAACTCAATGCAATGGATACCATTTATTCCTAAGGAGGGAGGATTGATCTAGGTGGATATCAGTGGCCACCCACCTTTTTCGACTGGCTCAAAATAGTTTTCTCGCAATTTTGGCAATTTACTATTTTTAGCAGGTTTTAACTTCTGGGGCCATTTTGAGGGCCTAAATGAAGGTTTTTTGAGATCAAGGTTCTCAATTATATATAAAGTCATAATTGATCTCCCAAAATGAATCTCCTCAATGATACCTTTCCAGCGAGCTATCATACGCCTAAAATGAAGATCGTATGCAAAAGTTACGACCCCGGGAAGTT
>SNQJ01S0104742.1:20209-32482 GCA_010110895.2 Picea sitchensis
AGATAGATCTCCTTGTGAAGAATCAAATTTTCATATAGATCTACAAAAAAACAGTCAAGAAGCCTTCAACAAATATACAAAATATAGGTTAGGGTTTTTAAAAAACACTCAAACATATAGAATCATGCCTAGATCAGAAGAGAAGCCCAAAATAAAAATATGAATATAATTGTGTTGGATAAAACTATAGAAGGTGGTATATCATAGAAACCAAGCTGTGATACCATGAGAAAAATCATAGGTATAGAAAGATAACTAAACTAACCTCATATCTATGAATCCAACAACATATCAAACATAATAAGAACATAAGGAGAAAAGGTAAAATAATACACCAGATATATGTGGTTCACCGAATTGGGCTATGTCCACAGGAAGGTTGTCTTCTATTATCTCCATAAATCTCCTTCAATCTTACAAGAGAACAACTCCAAAATTACCCCATACAAATATAGAATAATTCTTGAGAGAACAAGATTATGATCACATGTCATGCCTTAAGATACACTCTTGGCATTAGTATATACTAAGATATATGGAAGAATTTCTCTCACATATTGCATGTGGGATAATATAATTCTCCTTTTTATCATCTCTTTATATAATTTTCCTACCAAGAGTAAACTATTCCATAATAAATATGGGATATTTGTTTTATACTCTTTTACATAAGATTGTGGACAAATTCCGACATGATACAAAGACATTATTACCTTCCAAGGAATATAATATATTCCAACACTTTGGGGATTCCAACTTCATGACCTCATAACTCCTCAACCGTGTAGAACCACATGACATTCCACCTACCATTAGAAACAACATGACGGGGACAATCCATATATGTGTTTTTTACCTACATTTGAACTATCCTTCATGTTCTTATTCCTCAAACAAATTTGGTCTTCATGACCACACCTATGGTTTTCTTGTAGACTTCTTCAAAGTGTCTTCCCGTGAGGGCCATGCTTAGAGATACACCATAAGGGGACCACTTTGGAGACATATACAAATAAAACCATCACATGTATTGACATCAATGACAACCACTACTTCTTGACATCAATGACAACCAACTATCCAACAACATAAATGACAACCAACTTTCCAACAACATAAATGACAACCAACTGTGCAATAATCACCACGTTAGAATTGATGGTGATTCTCATACTCCCCTTGTCATCATCAATCCTCATCAATAATTCTCTCCTTATCAATGTTTATATCCTCATGTTTCTCTCTACCCCTTTGACAGCAATGGAAAATGGTATATCCCTTTGGGGATGCTCACCCTATCTTCATGCTTTTGTTCTTTCTCTTATTTTATTTCTCTTTCTCTTTCTCCCCCTTTGATAAAAGGGTAACTCCCCCCGAAAATATAAATTCTATGAATGATCTCTTCTCTGATCTCATTTTATGAAAATTTCTATCCCCTTGACATTTATGCAACATGTTTTGTAGATCAATATGGGGATTCCTACATACCCTTCCTTTCCTCTCTTCCAAGGATGTGTTTCCATTGGTTCTTCCTCTTGTAATTATTGGACATACACAAAAAGAATTCAAAGTTACTTGAATTTATATTTTTCATGTTCACTTCTTAGACATCAATGACCATAATTTTGAACAATTTCCCTTTGATTGTATGGCTTCAGTTGACGGTTTCAATTGTTGATCCATTGTCATGCATCTTCTCTGACTCATGTATTCTCTACCTGCTAATCATCTCATGAATCCATATATTTCCACATGTCACAAACTGTTTATAACTATTCTACTCAATTGTCCATAATCCTGACCCATTTGTCACTGTACTATTGTGAAGGCTACTCTGCTGAAACTGATCATCACATATCCCTAATCTTCAAATAGAATCAAATGTGTGTACTGAGGTTCTCTATTTGAAAACCATATTCTACATGTATGGAACAACTTGTATTGAATATATCCTTACCTGAATACATATGTGGAATACAATCATAAACCTATGCCTGTGTATCTGCCAACTGATACCTGCATGGGTATGTGTTCCAAAACCAAACTGTCACAAGACATTTTGTGCTTCTGTCAAAATACTCAAAAGATAGTTCTATAGAGCTATTGCCTAGACTCCCCCTGTTCAACATTCATATTTACTGAGAGTCTCCAAGCCAAATGTCTCAGAAAAATACCCATTTTGATGTAGAGTAATCTTCCTCTTCATCTGTGGATTCATCATCTTTATAAACTCTAGATACTTCCTTTTTCCCATGGATTCATTATTATCTTGCACTACAATTCCTGAGAGTACAATAACTTGGGCCTTTTCTTTATTCACCTTCTCTTCCTCTCTTTCTCGCACTACAAAAAATATTGTGATCTCTGGGAACTGTTCTTTATTAACCTACTCTTCTTGTATTTATTTTCTTCTCCAAACCTTCATGTATCTGACATCAATGTTTTCTTTCATGGAGGAATCTATCATGCTTCTACAATTCCAAGCTATGTGACCATAATTGTGGAATTTATAACATTCAATGATGTGGGTAGCTTTTGGAGTTACTTCACACACACCTAGGATCTGTTTTTCCTAAGGTTTTTCCTTGTTTATTAGTCATTATCTAGTCTCCTATATTTTAGGAAGAATGTTCCTCTAGGGAGAATATTCTCTTTGGTTTTCACTTTAGTTTGACTAGTTGAGTGGAATCTAGATGCTACATTGGTTTTGTCACCATGCAACATTGGCATCATCACCAACTAATGTTCATTATCCTTGGTATCATCACTAGACTAGTGAATTACCCATGATTCCCTGATCTCCTCCTCACTTCACTCTTTTTCAGTTAGTTAACTAAAGACTGGTAGACTAGTTAACTCACCTAGGTGGCAGTTCACTCCCGTAACTTCTTGAGATACTAGACTAGGTGGAAATTTACTCCCATAATTGTTGGTGTGTGTCCATATCACTCTATACCACCACTATGGTGCATTTCATTCTCCTCCAGTGCACATTGTTTGAGTTATACAAAGTATATCATGTGTAAATTATTCATTATTCATTATGGTTAATGAGAATTCTCCCATTCTTTCTCTCTTTCTTCTTCTTTCTCAATTTATCTCTACAAATGCGTTTGGTATTTTCTAGATAGATATATTATGTGAAGTTTCAACACATTTACATGGTATCAGAGATGATGGACTGCTAATCAAAATCTACACCAAATTATTTTTGCAGGTACCAAATATTAAAGACAACGAAAAAATGGAATTCCCAAAAGAATTCATTCTTACACCTTACAATTACTTTGCATGGAAGGAGAAAATAATCATGCATATCCAAAACATAGGATTGTACATGTTAACCTTGAATACAAATATAGAACCGACATCAGCCATAGAAAAATCCAAGTATATAAATCAAATGGATGAAGAATTCAGAACAATTTGCAGTCGCATCTCTCCTGATATCCTTTTTTACATATCTTCCTATAAAACCCCCAATGAATCCTATAATACCTTGGAAGGGATATTTTTAAAACAATATGATATGAGGGGACACATGCTCGAGGTGGAATTTCTCACGTTGGACCCAAAAATATTCGACAATCTCCAAGATTTCTTTACAAAATTCAAGGATTTACTGTTGCAACTCAAGGCTTGCGGGGGTGATAAATCTGAGGAGAAACAAATAGTTCTCACCATTCTTTCCAAACTTTGTCCTAAATTCTCTATGTTTGTATCCACATTCCATTCAGTCAAATTCTCCTCTGGAGCCACTATAATATGCCTTCTCTTGAGGAATTTTTTGAATCCCTAACACAAGAGAAAACCAAGCTCATCAACATGGGAAAAATCAAAGGCCCAAAGGCACATGCACTTATTGTAAAATATGAAAGCCATCAATATCATAAATATAAATATAAATACAAAAGGAAAGATCATGGAAATTCGAATAAGGAAGGGTACTCAAAACCCTTCACGATGCCTCCAGATCCAAATGTGGAAAGGGAAGAAAATGGGAGAAATACACATACTGCCATAAAGGATTCCATCCAGAATCTGCATGCATGAAAAAATAAGAATATCTAATGAATCAAATACTTCTTAAAAATAACCTTGGAGATCGCATCCCTAAGGGTGCTAAGAAGAAGAAGCCAGAAGATCAAAATCCCAAGAAAGACAATTCTAACCATGCCTTGATTGCCATCAACTTCTCTCTCAATGCTTGGATTGTAGATTCAGGAGCATCACATCACATGGATAACACAAAACTATTATATTCTTCATTGTATGCATGCAAAGGTCCTCCTATTCTTATGGGGGACAACTCTCCAGTCGAGGTCACCAACAAAGGAAGGATTGAACTCACCATCAGAAGCTTTGAGAATGTGTTGCATGTTCCCAAAATTTTCGTCAATATTCTCTCTGTGTATCAAATGAAAAATTCTGACATTGGAAATAAATTCATATTCACACCTAATGCATTGGACATCTATGACATGCAAACCAATTCTAGGGTTTCTACCGGTGAGGTAAATCATCAATCTAGATTGTATACATTTTCTGAATTTATTGAACCGAATTCTTCTTTACTACTTATCCATGCTGATGAAATTAGTATGATATGGCATGAAAGGTTCGAGAATTTGAATTACAGATATATGAAACAAATTGAAAATCAAATATTGGTTGATGGTCTACCAGAAATCCATTTCTCCAAAGGAATCTGTGAGGGATGTGTTCTTGGAAAACACCCTCAAGAGAAATTCGACAAAGGAAAGACTTAGAGAGATTCCTCTCCTTTAGATATGATACATAGTGACCTCATGGGTCCTTTTATGCATCCATCAATTAGAAAAGTGAGGTTTGTTCTCATTTTTTTTTATGATTTCTCACGTTTCACATGGATTTACATTCTCCGGCAAAAAATTGAGGTCTTTCAACACCTCAAAGATTTCAAATCCCTTGTTGAAACATAGTCCGAAAATAAATTCAAAGTCCTTAGAATTGATAATGGGGGAGAGTATGAAATATCCATAATATTTGTCATGAGGCAGGGATTCAATTGCAAGACACAGTTCCCTATACTCCACAACAAAATGGAGTTGCTGAGCAGAAAAAAAAAATCTCTAAAAGAGATGTCATATTGCATGCTACATGCAAAGTCACTTCCACAAAGACTATGGGCTGAAGAACTTAATTTTGAAACCAACATCAAAAATAGATCTCCCCATAGATTTGTCAAGGATAAGGCCCCCTACAAGGCTTGGAGTGGCCTTAAACAGGAAGTGACCCAATTTCATATTTTTGGTTCACGTGCATGGGCCCAAATTCCCTGTGAAAAGAGGAAGGAACTTGATCCATAGAGAACATAGAGTATTTTTGTTGGATACCCCAATGGTGTGAAGGGATACAGACTTATTTATATTTCCTCAGACTAGCTCATCATTGAGAGAAGTGTCCAATTCAAGGAAAGTGCCTCACATGTACCTTAGCAACCACATGCAAACACCTTCATTCTTCCACCTGTCTGAGATGATGAGCATGCACATGTCGAATCTTCTTTAGACGAGAGTTATGATTAAGATGATCCAAATACAGAGTTAGTACAGTCATATTCATATTCATTGCATCCAGATGTAGATGTAGAGCTAGATCAGAGGCCCAAGTGGTCCCATACTACTCTTCAGGATGCAGGGGATGTTGTTGGTGACCTAGCCGATACTAGGAGGAATCAATATGATTTCGAGGAGCCTCTTATTGCAATAACTTCTACTGAACCATTTCCCTCCATGCATATTTTCTTGGTTCAATCTTCAGATCCATAGTCTTATGGCGAGTGTTGGCCCTCGACCAAGTTTTGGGGAAACTTTGGTCCATTTTGGTGCACTTTTAGACTTTGGCACGTTGGTCGAAGAAGGAACACCCAGACAGAGATGAGATTGCAGATCTCACCTATTTTGCAGGCTATGTGGACCCAGTAAGGGGTCCTCTAGGGTTTTGTAACGATTTTTTGGGTTGTCGGCCCATGGGTTCTCCCCATGTTTAGTCCCTATTGTAAGGGTTTGTAAAGCATAAATAAGGGTGAATTTATTGTATAAAGGGGGGAGTGATTGTAGTTCTATGTGAAATAGTAGATATGTGTGCGTCGAGGATTTGTGCTTGACTATGATTCTATAGAAGAAGCTAAGTGTTGTGATAGAAATTGTGGCTCTATGTAATTGACTTAGTTTTGGAAGGAGGATCTAGTGCTTAGTGCGTAGATCTCCTATCTGGTGTAGACTTCGACTCTATGGCTTAGTTCATAGGAGTGAATGAATCTAAGATCTTGGAGAATAATAAAGAGGTGAAGGAGTTTGTGGACGTAGCCCCACCCTGGGGTGAACCACCTATATCTGGTGTCTCATGGTTTTCTTTGTGCAGTATTATCTCTATTATGTTCTGCTTAGTGCTTATATTATGATGTGTACTGAATATATATGTTGTTTCTTAAATACTTTTCTTATGTTAAGGAGTAAATGAATGCTATATCTTACTTGTGGTTCAAAGAGCTAAGTGTTAAGTGCTTAGGGTATATAATCATTTGTTGTTATTATGCCAATATATCGTTGATTATGCTCTGCAGTGTTAATGGGGTTAATAAACTAATGCATGTCACTTCCTAAGTGTTAAAAAAATATTTTGTGAAGTTCCCTTATCAGAGATTTGTGTCCCATATTGGTTACAGACACCTACATCCTGTAACCCCCTTGCTTCTACCTTAGGTGAGACTTCACCTACTTCGCAGGTGTTTCTGAAAGAGCCAGTATTCGAGGTTTTGTTGGTTTGTTGTTAAGCATTGAACCCCGAGTCTTCCCCTATGCCAACAAATGGTTTCATTGTCAGGATCTAAAACTGTGATTGCTGGGAACTGAAGTAAATAAAAATATAATCTTTGTTCATAGATCTATTGCTGAAGTGCACAGTACTCTACTTGACTTGCGAATATTTGTGCCAAGAAAGTAAGTTGATTTGAAGAAAAGGGGTAAGATCCTAAAAGAGGAAATCTTTGTGCTTTGGTAAGAGAAAAATAAGTGAATTTTTTTTTTTTGAAAGCATGAATTTAATTATGTTTAATATATTTTTTTCTAGTTTGAAGGCTAGGGTGTAGTTGAAAGAAAGATTTGATTTTAGTAAATTTAATGGAAATGAATAAATATATGTTATTCCTATGCATAGAAAGAATTTTTGGAATGATAAGTGGATGCAGGAACCTAGAATTGGTTTTTGCAGATTGCAGATCCAACATTATGATCCAACGGGAAGTGCACAGTATAGAAAATATTGGGAAATGTTTAAGAGAAAAAGAGGATTGACTTTGTGTTATAATTTCAGAAGGCCAAGACATCTTTCTAAAGAATGCCTTGGGGTAGGCCTTATTTTTCTTTGTTGTAAGGTCGTTGGTCATGAGGTTGAGGATTGTCCAAAGATTATTTCTAAAGTTGAAGGGATGAACATAAGACAAGAAAAATATGAAAAGATTAAAGAGGCTAAGGGTATGTTAGAAAGTCATCAAGAGAAAAGAGCAGAGGAAGCTCAGACTGTGTTACTACAGTTGAAGGAAACGATGGATGTTTATAAAGATTTCAGTTTACCAAAATACCTGAAAGCAAAACAATGCATAAATGCAAGAATAGAAGACTTCAACATAGACCATATAGTCTTGGATGAAGAAACATAAGTGAATATTATGACAGAAGAAACTTGGGAAGTTTTGGGGAAGCCTACTATGGTACCTTATTTAGGAAGGATAGGCTTGTTTAAAGGAAAGATGATAACCTTATGTGGAAGAGTAACTATTGTACCTATTATTGTTCATGCAACATCGACTAAAGAAGAATTTGAAGTCATTAGGTTTGTTAAGGATAGCGCCCATTTCCCACTTTTGTTAGGTAAGAATTGGATTGAAAAGGATCAAATTAGAAGGAAAGAAAAGGAAGAAGCTAGAGAAAAGAAAAAGAAAGAATTAAGGGATTTCATAGCTAGGAAAATAGATAAACTAATAGAAGAACGAGAGGATAAGTTGAAGCAACAGAGAAAAGTAACAACACAAGAGGGACAGAAAGAAAAAGAATTAGCCATCAAAGTTGAGAGAATGCAAGAAGGCTTGAAGGACCTATCTATCCAAGAGAGAAGTGTGCCCACTAAAGAAGTATTAAGAAAAGGGATATTAACTTCAGAACCTTTGAAGGTACCTCAACAGCGCGAAGCCACCATGCCAGGGGAAGATAAGAATAAAAATGGAAAGAGGAATCTAGAAAAAGTTAAAGAGACTCAGATAATAGGAAAGAAGGCAAGGAAGCTCAATAAAAATAAGTCTAAGTTGGAAAAGCTACAAGAAGTTAAGGAAATTGAATGGAAGACTTCACAGACTGAAACCTCACAGGAGGCATGTTCGTAGGGTTTAAACCTCAATGGAACAATAGGTCTACGTAGATTTTGACTTTGACTTGGCAAGGTTATATGACCATTGGAGGTGCCCCAACCATTAGATTGATTCTCTAGAACGGTTAGGAAACACATTTATGGGTTTATGGAATTATTTTGGATGTTGAGACCACGCCATAACAAATAGATTTACATTAATGGAAGCATTTTTCTATCTATTGGAAGATCAATCACGACTGCCCCGCTTGCTTAAATCGTCAATCGTTGTGTAGGGACCACCTTTTTCTACCCATGATTGAATGAGCTAAGTTGAGAAATGTCCAAGTGTCGAGTTGTTCTTCTTGTCATTAACTGAAACTATACCCTGCCTATTGGTTTGTCTACCCTACCTATCTATTAAAAGCTAGAATGTCGGATGAACCTAGCGATATGGAGAAGTCTGTCGAGGAAGTTCTTAGGAAGATCATGGTTGAAAAACCTGTATCTGAAGGTATTTAGGTGTCATCGACTAGGGGATTGCAGGCTTCCCCTTCGATCGGACGTTGTTCCACCCACATCAACCCTGTAACTGAATAGAGAAGTAATAACCCCAATGATCTAGCTAATGCGAAGCAGATCCCATCGATCCTACCTGAATATATTATGCCTATGGTCGACAATGTTAACCACAACAATATCCCTCGATATTTTGAGCATTTTGTGTTCATTGCACACATTCTGAAAGGAATACGCATAGTCGGGAGTCAGTTAGGACAAATCCCACTATTGAAGAACAACGAATTCAACATAGGAGACCGAAACAACTACGCCATGTTATCTCCTCACTACTATTTAACGAAGAAAACCTGGAAGAAACCTCGCCTCATCTTGCAGCCATGGATTGAAGGGTTGGCACAGTCAACCATATTGAACGTAATAAATACTCCCCATTTTGGTCGCCACTAGAAGGTTAAATCTTGCGTTAAACTCCTTCTGTTGTGCTATCATGCCGGATATCTATGGCTCGATAGAAGGATTACTCTTGATCTGGTGCTGATCCACTGGATCACAGGTTTAATTTTGAAGGTTCCTTACCCACAATAGTTCTATCCAGGGAAGACCTCAGACCGTTCATTAGCACAATGCATCAAAGAATCCTGTGGATAAGTAGAAAAGGGGAAGCGAGGTTACAAGTTAGTCTCCATACATGATGGCACAGTGCTCCTTGCTTGTCAACTCTTAGCTGGCAAGCTAGTGAGGAAGAACCGCCCCACACAGGCCAGCAGGTTCGTGGTGGACCTTGCAGGAAAGTGTGTGGAGGGCATGCAAATGAACTGGGTGAACTACCTCATCAACGAGCTAGAAAAGGATTGTCACGAAGCCCAGGACTTGGGATATGAACTTCATTACAGCTGGTTGATCATCATGATCACATTTTTGGCTTGGCAGATGCATGAAGGAGCCACTTTCCCAGATATTGAACCTACGGAGCCCCTGGCTGCTCATTTTTCCACTATGTGGTATACCAATGACATGACAAAGAAATGGTAGTCTAATGACGTGTTTCACAGATACTATCAACAGTTGAAGTTCACCATTGAATCATTCCTGCATATGAAACCGCATACCCTGCATTAGTACCAACACATAGAAAAGTTTCACACTGATCCCCACTTCATTTACATCACCACGTGAAGAGATGAGCACCATAAATAATTGCAGTCATACTACATGCTGATGGATGAATATATGGAGAAAATTACAAAGGAATGGCCATAATAATTTCTTGTACCTATCGCCGATGTAGAGTTATCTGACACTAAAACTATAGGAAGCTCAATAGTTACACGATTTGAGCATGTCGGACAGTCCAGTGGGACGAAGAAGAAGAAAAATAAGGTTGAAGTCTAGGACATAGAGAGTGACGAAGAGAAAACTTATGAAGATAATGGGTTTGTCTCGCCATGAGGAGGAGAAGATGAAGAAAACAGACAGGGAGGAGGAGCTGAAGAAGAAGAAGAGAAAGGAGGAGGCGAATCTACACCACCTTAATATCCCCCTTTTGGGATAGTGACACCATAGAAGAGGAATGTTTCTCCGAAGAAACCTTCATCAAGGAAGAAAACATGTGCCAATAAGCCATAGTTGGAAGCCACTCTCACTGATGATGACATTAGTCTGGTCCATGGAGCTATGGAGGATGCCTCTGAAGACATGTTGTAGAAATATAAAGAGAAGAAAGTGGCGTTATATGAAAGGATTGAGAGGGAGTTGAAGGAAGTGCAACAAGATATTTGTCTAGTCTGTGCAGTGCCTACTTCATCGTCTGCGCCTTCCTCATCACATATCACATAATTGGGGGATGAACCAGCCCAGTTAATAAGTCTTGTTGATGCAATAGAATCCCAGTTCCATAGATTTCAGGAAGAGAAGGAGAAGGCTATATAATCCTTGCAAAAGGATAAAGACGAAGTCCTAGTACAATTACGAGTAGCGCTGGATAGTGTAGCTTCCCATGAAAGAGAGAAAGAAGAGCTTCAGGAGGAAAAATACCAGCTACAAAGGGAGAAAGAAAAGTTTCTCGCAGAGAAGGCCATGGTCAAAGAAGTGGTAAATAAATCATGTCTCTCTATGCTAGGCTTGGCACATTAGGAACAAGAGTAGGTTGAAGCTCAAGTAGTGAAGCTCACAGAGACTCTCCAACAACTTCAAGCTAGGATAACTGAATTGGAGGCCCAGACAGTGTCGAGCACCTCGCAGGAGGTGGATGACTAGAGGGAAGAGTCTGCCAAGAACAAAGTAGCAAGTATGAGAGCCCTCGCCTCGGTATGTAAATAACTAAGTGATAGAAGTGCGCAGACATATGAATTCCTCACCAAGGATCCAGAGCTAAAGAAGCTAGAAGTGTAGTTACAAGAGGCACAACAGAAAGAATTTTCAATGCAGGCATAGATGAGGTTGCTCACAATAGTGGAAAGTATGAAGAGATCCCAGGAGCAATGCACATTACAACAACACATCACTACCCTCCAAGGTAAGGTGATGGAAGTAACACGGAAGCTACAACCTGTGCAGGACGAAACTTGCAAGGTGTTCGAGGAGATCGACAACCAAGGTTAATAGTTAGATCAAGTAATCTTAGCAATAGAACAATGCATGGAAGGGCTTGTTACAGAGAAGATAGTCCAAGATCTCGCTGAGTTGGAGGCTCAAGCACAGCAGCAAGTCGAGGAAGCTTGATTTAAGCTCGAGGATTTTGAAGCAGCATTGTCCAGACCTGAGTGACTCTGGACAAGTCACAGGTGAGTGTTGGGGGCTTGTTGGCCCTCGACCAAGTTTTGGGGAAACTTTGGTCAGTTTTGGCCCACTTTTGAACTTCGACAATTTGGTCGAAGAAGGAGTGCCCAGGCAGAGATGATATCATGGATCTCACCTATTTTGAGGGTTATGCGGACCCACTAAGGGGTCCTCTAGGGTTTTGGAACAGGTTTTTGGGTTTTCATCCCATGGCTTCTCCCCATGTTTAGGCCCTATTGTAAGGGTTTGTAAAGTATAAATAAAGGGGAATGTATTGTAGAAAGGGGGAAGTGAATGTAGTTCTGTGTGAAATAGTATATCTGTGTGCATTGAGGCTTTGTGCTCGACTATTACTTTTTAGAAGAAGTTAAGTGTTGTGATAGAGACTGTGGCTCTATGTATTTGACCTAGTTTTGGAAGGAGGATCTAGTGCTTAGTGCACAGATCTCTTGTCTGGTGCGGAGTTTGATTCTGTCGATTAGTGCACAAGAGTGACTGAATGTAAGATCTTGGTGAATAATAAAGAGGTGAAGTGGTTTGTGGACGTAGCCCCACCCTGGGGTGAACCACTTATATCTGGTGTCTCAT
>SNQJ01S0104742.1:34316-45221 GCA_010110895.2 Picea sitchensis
GTCTGAAATCACCTAGAGATGACAAGTGTCCCTCCCAATACCACTTATCAGACTCCCCCTCCGTTAAAGTTAATATGTTTTTTAATATGAATTGTTTTTTACTTTTTGATTAATGTTTATTCTAACCAAATAACCTAATTATTAACAACTAAATTAACTATTAATAATTAATTAATTAGTTAATGATAAATTTATTATTAACAAGTCTAACCTATTCTAACTACACTAATTTTATTGCTAACCTTATTACTAAATAACTAAATTAATTAATTAATTTCTAACATTATTAATTAATCTAATCTTTTATTTATGGTTAATTACCTTATTGAACTAACCAATAATTTTATTATCCTAAGTTTGTTTATTCATGCAGGGATGAGTGGCAAGCGAGACGTAGTCAACGGGACAAAGGGGCAAGGGAGTCAGGGCACAACGGTGGATGAAGGATGCAACATGGTAATGGAGTATCAAGTGAAATGGATGGAGGGGCTAAAGGGGTCAACCGAGACAGAACTCTTCATCAGAGGGGAAATTCCAAATAAGCAGTCGAATAATCGAGTTACCTATGATTATAGGACTCTAACAGGAGGATTACAACTCCCTCCTCGAGAAGCAGACTTGGGATCTGGTTCCCCTTCCTTCTGGAAGGAAAATTGTCAAGTGTAGATGTGTCTACAGGACCAAGAGCATAGTCGATGGACATATTAGCAGATACAAATCCATTCATGTTGCCAAAGGCTTTCAATATGTGCATGGTATTGACTATGATGAGACCTTCTCTCTAGTAGCGAAGATGGGTTCCATACATTTGGAAATTGCCATTACGATGTCCAAGGGATGGGAAGTCTATCAGATGGACGTGAAGAATGCATTTCTTCATGGTGATCTCTCTGAGGAGATATATATGGAGTAGCCCCATGGATTTACGTAGGATTCCTCTTTAGTTTTTCGACTGAAGTAATCTCTTTATCGCCTTAAGCATGCTCCAAGGGCATGGTATGCCAAGATGGAATCCTACTTGTTGTCACAAAAATTTGTATGTTGTAAATCAGAACCGAATGTTTTCATCCTCAGGACGATTGATTCACTTCTATTATTAGTTATGTATGTTGATGATTGGTTGATCACCAGATGTTTGACTTCAACAATTGATGTAGTCAATAGGATTCTACATGACAGGTTTTTGATGACAAACATGGGTCCGATACACTTCTTCCTTGGACTCGAGATCAGTAAGGATGCATTAAGAATCAAACTGCCTCAGGCCAAGTATGCATTAAGAATCAAACTTCCTTAGGCCAAGTATGCACGAGATCTCCTTGATAGATTTCACATGACAGACTGCAAGTCTACTCTGACTCCTTTCCTAAGAGGAGTCTAACTTGAGGATGGAGGGGTCACTCCACTAGTTGAAAACACATTGTATAAACAACTAACGGGGATCTTGTTGTATCTCACACACTCCAATCCAGACCTCTCCTATGCAGTTGGCGCAATTTCCAGGTTCATGCAGGAGCTGCATGAGCTACATTGGAAGGCTGCAAAGTGTATCCTTCGATACATACAGGGCACTATCACCTTTGGGATTCATTATGTAGCAGACTCTACATTAGATCTCATCAGGTTCAATGATTTTGACTGGGCTAGATATAACACTAATCGCAAGTCCACATCTGGTTACTCACTCAGTTTTGGTTTCGGGCCTATCTGTTGGTCGAGAAAGAAGAAAGATACCATTTCTCTATATTCAGCCCAGGAAAAGTACATAGGGGTAGTTAACATAACCATTCAGGCTATATGGCTACAAAACTTTCTCACTAAGTTGGGAATTCAGTTTCATCAGTCGATCATCATCTGGTGTGACAACCAGAGCACTTTGAAGTTCTAAAGAGATCCAGGTTAGAGGCAGTGGATGAATCACATCGAGATCCATATGCACTACATCTGCGACTTAGTACACAAGGGGATCATCGACCTAAGGTTTTTTCCCTCAACAAAACAAATGAAAAACATCTTCACCAATACCTTCACTGAGCAGATGTTCCATTCTATGTGTAGCCGTATTGGAGTGAAGGACACAATTGCCTAGCAACTGTAGTTCATTTTTTTTTACATACATTGTACCTTGAGGGGGTTATTTTTCCCATGAGGTTTTCCCTCTTTCCTCACTTTATTTCAACGTATATTTTGTATTTGGGTACCCAACATGGCCTCATTACTAGGACCCATTCTTTATTTTAACCATAGTGATGTTCAGGGGGGGTGTTGGAGTTACTTCACACACACATAGGATTTATTTTTCCTAAGGTGTTTCCTTGTTTATTAGTCATTATCCAGTCTCCTATATTTTAGGAAGAATATTCCTCTAGGGAGAATATTCTCTTTAGTTTTCACTTCAGTTTGACTAGTTGAGTGGAGTCTAGATGTTTCATTGGTTTTGACACCATGGAACATTGGGGTCATCACCAGCTAATTCACATTAGCATTGGTATCATCACCAGACTAACGCATTACCCATGATTCCCCGATCTCCTCCTCACTTTACTATGTTTCAGTCAGTTGACTGAAGACTAGTACACTAGTTAACTCATCTAGGTTGTAGTTCAGTCTCGTAACTGCTTGAGAGACTAGAATAGGTGGCAGGTTTCTCCTGTAATTATTGGTGGGTGCCCATATCACTCTATACCACCACTATGGCACATTGGATTCTCCTCCAATTCTCATTGGTTGAATTACACATAGTATATCATGTGTAAATGATTCATTATTCATTACGGTTAATGATAATTCTTCCATTCTTTCTCTCTTGCTTCTTCTTTCTCAATTTCTCTTTGCAAATGTGTGTGGTATTTTCTAGCTAGATCTATTATGTGCATGTTCAACACATTTACAGGAGCCACATATTTATTTCTTTTCTGAACACTTCTTCCATATGCTCTGCAATATACAACCTTATTTCCAAAGTCGGTACAAATAAACAATGACCATAAAAGAAAATTTCATACATAGGAGTGAATGATGTTCTTTGTGGTGCATTCCTTCTAAATTCAATCCTCGATTGATCACAATATTCTCTTCTGTTGATTCCTTCATCGTGATTGAAGATTATTTTCTTCTTGAATGTGGAAGGTATTCTTGAAGATCTGTCTCTATTATACTCATTATTCTTTTATTCTTCCTGACCATCATTCCTTCCTTTGAGTACTTCTGCATAACTTTTACATTTTTCTCCATTCTTTATTTCTAGAAACCTAGAGTGATTTTCTTCGACTTTCTTTACAAGCTATGTGGAAATTCTATTTACATCAATGCTCTTGATGCGATTTTCATTTTCCTTGCATGAGGCCTCACCGATGTATACAAAACCCATTTTTTCTAGTACTAAAGATTTATTCAATTTATTGTTAAACTTCTCAACGTAAACCCTCAATAAGATGAATTCTTCTTCAAGTTTCTCATAGTCTTCTTCCTTCTTCATAATTTGTATCTCCATTACTTCTTTTGTTCTCTTTGCTTCCTCAATAAAAAATTTAATGGAGATGATTTCTTCTTCAAGTATTCTTTCTCGTTGACTGAATTATTCTTCAATCCTATTTTCCTTAAGTTCTTCTTTCTACTCTTCTTCCTTTCTTAGTGATGTAATTTCAATTTCTAGACATTGTTTTACTTCCAACTAGTTTTTGTATGTTTCTTCAATCCTTATGGCTTCTTCTACCTGGACTTCTTTACAACTTTGGACACTTTCCTTTAGCTTGATCAATTATTTCTTGAGAGACTTGTTTTCTTCTCTTTCTTTCTTTAGGTCATCTAAATAACTAATTATTTATGTTTCAAGATCACTATACCTTCTTTAAATTCTTCTTCTTCCAAATCTTTCAGACATGATGATAATATTTTTTCTTGTTCTGGTTCAACCTCTTCATTAGTGTGATTAATATGTTCTAGATCTATGATATGATGAGACTCCTCAAAGTAGAGATTATGTAGCTTGTCCCAAAGTTCTTTGGATGATGAACATTGTCCCACTTTGACTTTTCCCGAATCATATAATCCTTCCATGATGAAATCCATTACAATTTTTTCATTACTTTTCAATTCCTTTTTGGATGAAGTCTTTGGTTTCTTTGAACTGGTGTATCCTATAATAACTAAGCACCAAACAGCATACCCTTATTCATGTAAAAATGTTTTCATTCTTTTTCTCCACATCTCATAATTCATACCATTCTGACCATGGAACTGTGGTATTCCATTCCTATACAAAATGTTTCTCTCCATGATCTTCCTTTCAGTGATTATATTGTTTTCTTGAAGGACCTACTCTGATACCAATTATTGGAATATTGAGAGGGGTGTGAATCAATGTTGTGCAATATTTTACCATTTTAATAAGAAAATGTAATCATTAACTTTATCAACAATATATCATGAATATATCATGAGCAATATCAATCAACAAAGAAAAACCAATAACCACAGATACATAGTACACCAAAATGTTCGTGGAAACCCAAATGGGAGAAAACCACAAAATGATTTCTTATATATCAAATATTATATTCATAGGAAGCACCAACTTCCAAATTATCCAACACCAAATGGAAGAAGGCACCAACTAATCTAGATGGATCTCGGTGGCCGTCCACCTTTTCCACTGAACCACCATTTTGAGCCTTTAGTTTTGTGAAACGATGTTATTCACCCTTTTAATGGGGAATGGAATGTAAGGCAATATTCATTTGTTAATTAGAGACACTGTGTAATGATTTTCTAGTGGTCTTATGTACATGATTACAACATAGCATTAATGCACCAAATCCCATTAGAACTTCACAGTTAAGCATGCTTAGGCTAGAGTAGTATTGGGATAGGTGACTTCCCGGGAAGTCCTAGTGTTTTACATGCCTATGGAATTTTATAAACTTAGTCCAATTTATCCCACATGCATCATGGGAATTGTTCTCCTCTGACTCTCTCATATATAATTGAGGTGAAGTAGTCCCTTTAAGCATGCAATGGATTGTGATGTAAATCTTGTTGCGAATGAAGTGTAGCCAATATCTCTTTCTTTTCAGAGATAAGCTACCCCATTATGTCAGTTTTTCTTCTACAATGTTTTTCTCTCTCTTGTTCATTAATAGAAGTTGGGTTTCACTATATTTCTTTTTTCTCCACATTATCTCTGTGTATTTCCTTTTTATACATCGATTGTATTTTTGTCTTCATGTTGTTCTCAAAATAATCCATATCAGTGGTATCAGAGCAGGCTACTCTTTGTCATTTCTCAGAATAGGTCCCCGATGAGGTTAGGGTATAGAGAGTTGGGTCTCAAGATAATTTCTCTTGAGGACAAATTCTCTTGCCAGCCCAAGCAAACTCCCATGGTGGAAGAAAAGAGAGATGGAAAAGTAGGAGATCCTTTCAAGATGTTGCTCAAGGAAGACCTCAACGACAGAGGAACGAGATGATGGACAACTATTCTCAAATCCTTCGAAGACTCCTTATGGCCATGCCTGAGGCATCTTTGACAAGAAGCCATTTTCACACCCTTAAAGGTACAAGTCAATTTTGATATTTGTTTATTTGAAGGCCAAGTATATGCATATGCTCTATAAAAATGGTTGAACTTGATGAAGGTTATTACTCTATCCAAAAACATTTCGAAAGTGAAAATATCACCTTTGCACTCCTTACATCCCTTCCGCATGTTAGATCTTGGTGGGGAGGTTACTGGGAGAGGTACACCATGGATGAATATACACTATTTTGGAGAGAACCAACTTGGGAAACCTTTGTATATTCCATAAAGGAGGATTTCTATCATGTCAGAAACTATGATGAACAATACATGAGATGGACAACCCTACTCCAGAAAAGAGACCAGACGGTGCCAGAGTACACAAACATATTTCATACCTTACACTCAAAGATGGGTATCAAAGACTTCGAGCTACACCTAGTTTTGAAGTATCGTAATGGTCTACACAGGTACATCCAAACAAAGATGAATTTATTAGACATCCCCTTAATGGGAGCTTCTTATCAATATGCAGTCAAAATTGAGAAGAAATTCAAGCAGCAGAGTAAGTGGGAGAAGCATGGAAAAGGAAAATATAACTCACATAATGAAGGATGGAGTAGGGAAGGCCAACCTCAAGAGATCCAGTCCCAGATGCAGGAAAAGAAGGGTAATGAGAAGTCTAAGAAAGACACTAGAAAGTGGTGTGAGTTCCACAACAACCCTTGGGAAAACACTGATGAATGTTGCTCAATACAGTCATTGGTGGTCGATCTCAAAGACAAAGATTCAAACCCCGACTTGGACCTTGATTCAGAAAATAATAAAAGGAGACTGATCATTAATGCAAAACCCACTACTACTATCACAACTGCAACAATCCAACCAGAAGAGGACCCTGAGTGGGGGCAGAAACTCTTACATTTACATATGTGGGTGAAGGAGACCCCCANATCTCAATAGATTTTTTCAAGCTGTTGGATTTTCCAAAAATACCACACCTGCAACCATACAACATAGGGTGGATTTTCCAGGGTCAATATCTTCGTTTCATCTAGCAGTGTCGCCTGTCCTACATCATCAAGCCCTAAAAGGATGAGGTATTGTGTGATGTTTCCCCACCAGAAGTTTGTGATGTTATATTAGATGAGACATATGTGTGGAAGTGTCATGTTGTTTATGAGTCTCGACCTCGTAGTGTCATTGTTACTCTAGGGGGTTAGCTATATAGGATATTAGAGGTAGTTCTGATTATTTTCCGACCAAAAAAATGCCACAAAGTAATCTCTCATACTGCAAATTTTATCCTCTTCACAATATGATCATAAGGGTAATAGAAGGACACTGCAACCACTGCAGCCTCAGCTCAAGACCTTTCTATCTAGCTGAAGAAGATTGAAAGATTGTAGAAGAGTACCAAGATATTCTTGTTGCACCTATGGGGATGCCTCCACAATGCCTAGTCAAGCAAGGTTATAACATAACCCTTCATACTCTTCATGTTGCATATTCACTGACAGAGTCCTCCCACACTTAGGTAGATCGTGAAATATCTGAAAACATGTTCATGACAACCTTCAACAAGCTAAGAAGGACAAATTCTTCAACAAGGCATGCAACATACCAAGCTTCATATTTAACATAAGTCTCCCCATATCCCATGGGAACTTGACTCAATGGGGACCATTGCAGCCTAAGGGGAGAGGAATGATCTAAATGGATCTCAGTGGCCATCCACCTTTTCCACCGAATCACCATTTTGAGCCTGTGGTTTTGATAAACCATGATATTCACCCTTTTGATGGGGAATGGAATGTAATTTCATCTTCATTTGTTAGTTACATACATCATGTAATGATTTCCTAGTGGTCTTATGTACATGAGTACAACATATCTTTAATGCACTAGATCCCATTAGAACTCCGTAGTTAAGCGTGCTCAGGATAGAGTAGTACTGGGATGGGTGACTTCCTGGGAATTCCCAGTGTTTTACATGCCTATGGAATTTTATAAACTTAGTCCAATTTATCCCACATGCATTATGGGAATTTTTCTCCTCTCACTCTCTCATATATAATTGAGGTGAAGGATTCCCTTTAAGCATGCAATGGAGTGTGATGTAAAGCTTGTTGCGAATGAAGCGTAACCATCATTTGTTTCTTTTCAGAGATAAGCTACCACATTCTACCAGTTTTTGTTCTACAATGTTTTTCTCTCTCTTTCTCATAATAGAAGTTGGGTTTCACTATATTTTTGTGTTTGCCTCATTATCTATGTGTATTTCTTTGTTATATATTGGTTATATTTATTTCTTCATGTCTTTCTCAAAATAATCTGGATCACCAACCCCTTGATTTATAGGCACCAACCTGAAGGAAGCACCAACTCCTTGAATTCTCTAGCACCAACCAAAAGGCCGCTATGACCCCCTATTTGCAGGAACCAACCTAAAGGAATCACCAACTCCATAAATTATCCAACACCAACTGAAAGGAGAATATGGCCCCCTTTCCTTACCCCATCCTGCTACCCTGAAATATAAGTTAGACTCACTGCCACTACCACTGTAACTAATAAATCAACTTGTCATTGTCTCTGTCACATCAACCATTCATCCAACCTGCCACTATCTTTGTCACTGTTTATGTTACTGATAAACCAACCATAATCATATCTACTCACATGGATATCAAAACATCACCATACCATGTACATCAACCATGTACCAGAACCTGTACCATACCATATACCAAGTATCCAAGATTTGCCAATGTCTCAACAATATGCCTCAAGTATGCACCATAACCATTAATATTATATACCAAGTATATATCCCAATATCACAAAGATGTGCCTCTAACAAGAACCATAACATCCATGAAATAAGTACCAAGGATATGTCTCAAGAATGTATCAATAACACCAAGACATGAACCTCAACTAAAGGCCTCCAAAACATGCCTTAACCATGTGCCATACCATCCATGATACAAGCCTTAAACAAGCACATACAAGACATACCTTTACTCATGAAGAAGACCTGTGCATATAATCTCAGATTATCAAACCAAGTTGGGGCATATCATCTTCAGTAAACAAGAGATACCATGTTCTTCAAGCCCTTTTCCATAGGTCCACAACTTTCTCCTCTACATCCCATGGATATTTGCGCTTTACACCACTATGGCTTGTGTACATATGCACCCTGTTGACCTGTAACCTGCAGATAACCTCAGAAACTAGGGTTATCACTTTTTCTGCAACTCTAAAACTTTCATGTTCAAACTTAATTTGCAACCTTAGACTTTCTACCTCAGATTCAACCTCAAATTTAGTACCAATAGACCAAAATTTCTTGACATGATAGATAATCAATAGTGTTGTGTGTCAATATACTTATGAGAGACTTGTTGAGGTGTATATATACTTGTTCTAAGAAACCTCTTTCCTTAAATTTATGGCTTCATTAAATTTCTTATTAAAACCACTTCACCCTTTCTTTAATAACTTGTAACTAATTAGGGGCTTCTTAACCCATGTTTGGGGCTTCCAACTTCATGACATCATAACTCCTCAACCGTGCAGAAATACATGAAGTTCCAGCTACTGGTGGAAACAAAATGATGAGTAATATCCATATATGAGTTTGTTACCTGCACTTACACTTTCCTTCATGTCCTTATTCCTCAAAAAAATTCAGGCTTCATGTCCATACCTATGGGGTTCTTGTAGACTTCTTTAAAGGGTCTTCCTATGAGAGCCATGCTTAGAGATACACCATAAGGGGACCACTTTGGAGACTTCTCCAAATACACTCATCACATTTGTTGACATCAGTGAAAACCACTGCTTGTTGACATCAATGACAACCAAATATCCAACAACATCAAATACAACCAACTATCCAACAGTCTCCAATCAAGGCGACATTAACATTAGATGAATAATTCTAAACCATTTTCTCCTTGTCTTTATTTCCTTTAGAAAATGATTCTTTTTCTGTAGTGATTGATTTGTAAGGCTTGTATCAATTTGTTTTAATATTGCTTTAATTTTGATAATTCATAAAAGGATATATTGGCTCTAGTATTCTTCATATCTTCCACTAGATCATAATCTAGAATATAAGAAATTAGAATTGGTTTGTTTGGACTAGGGATTGTTTTGTTTGTAGAAAATGATTTTGTTATAGGGGATGATGTACTTGATGTTCCTCAAGTATAAGGAGGACCTTTTCTTCTAGTATGAGAAACACATATTTCTTCTATTATTTCCTCTTCTTCATCATCTATTATTTCATGAGAAATATTCCATATGACATTAATTGGTGATTCATGGGTTTGATAATATCCTTACTCATATTCATTTTCTTAACCTTCTTCTTATTATTCCATTTTAAACATATTTATGAATGTTGGAAAGTTCTTCTCTAAATGATTTGCATTTTGAACCCAAAAGTAATGATCTTGAGCAAATTCCTCAAGATATATTTCTTCAATAGAATGGTTTTTGATGGAAATATCATGTTGGAATTGATGTCAACATGAAGACAAGAAGTACCATAGTGGATTATGACATGGAACTGCAGTAAAATCTACATGAATAATGAGTTAAAGGAATGCAGTGGGCTACCAAAATACAAGGGATTTCCTAGTCGAGTGCTTTGAAAGAATGAAACAATTTCGATTACTACATTGGTTGAGTCGAGTTGTCCTGGTGACTGTATATTATGTTGAGACGAGATCATGATGAAAAGAATGAATACTGGCGTGTTAGGGACGTAACCTCCCTAACCCCTCACATAGGTAGATAATATAAATTTCCATGTAATAAAGGCCAATATTAATAAGGCCTATCAATAAGGAAGAATAAGTCAAACGTAAGAAGACCTAATAGAATCTTCTGCTTCTAAAAGGATATTCCTCTAGATTGTTATTTTGGATAGACATATTTAGTATAAATAGGAGTAGAGGGTATGAAAAGTTTTGTATTTGATATTATTGTAATAAAGCATTACTTTGACAGAAGTTCCCTCCTCAAAGAGGCAAGTTGTAATATACCAGATATAAAATGTATGCAAAACATAAATAAAATGCTAGTAATGGCAGAATAACAACAATATGTCTAGAACATTCACCACAATAACACTGAAATGATATAAGAATAGAAACATAAATATCACTTTGAATCTGAAAGCAATGTTCACGGGCCTCTTCAAGGGGGAAACCTCTAGTTGAGCAGAGCTCTATTACAATAATATCCAAGCTAGGGTTCTCATACCCTCGACTCCTATTTATACTAAAAAGAAGCATCTAGAGGAAGATCCTTCTAGAAGCAAAAGGTTCCATTAGGTCTTCTTACATCCTCCTTATTCTATTTTATTGAAA
>SNQJ01S0104742.1:45231-60952 GCA_010110895.2 Picea sitchensis
GTTGTACCACCATTCAGCTAGGGGTAACCATTGAGCCCACTGATTTTTCTTTTCCGAGGCAAAACACCTCAAATATGTTTCCAAACACTTGTTGACAACTTCCATTTGGCCATCAGTCTGGGGATGATAAGATGTGCTGAGATGCAATTATGTGCCTTGTATCTTGAACAGTTCTTGCCAAAAATTTCTTGTGAAAGTTGGGTCACGATCAGAAACAATAGAGTGTGGCATGCCATGAAGCTTGAAGACCTGATCCATGAATATTTGAGCCACCGTGGATGCTGTAAACGGGTGTTGAAGGGTGCATAAATGAGTGTACTTGGAAAGGCGATCAACAACCACCATGATGACAGATTTATTTCCCGATTTGGGTAAGCCGGTAATAAAATCCATAGAAATATCCTTCCAAATAGCAGGTGGAATCGACAACGGTTGTAGTGTGCCTGATGATTTGACTCTTTCTCCCTTGTTGCGTTGACACACATCACATTCAGCTACAAAATTATGAATGTCCTATTTCATACCATCCCAGAAAAAGGAACGTTTGACCCTGTCATAGGTTTTGGTGAACCCGGAGTGCCCTGCTGTGGGTGTAGCATGAAGCTTACAAAGTACCGTGGATTTAAGCTTTGATTTTTTACTTAAATACAAAAGGACTTTGTATCGAAGTTACTCATGGAGCCAAGAGTACCCTGGGGAAGATGGAGCATTGGACTGCAATTGCTGGATCAACTGCGAACTTTTGGGGTCTTGTAGCCATTCCTGGCAAATGACTTGGAGACAATCTGGTACAATGAATGAAAGAGAAAAAATGGATCCTTCATATTCATATTTTTAGGAAAGTGTATCGGCAACCACATTGTCTTTTGTTTTCTTATAAATGATCCCATAATTATATCCAAAGAGTTTAGTCACCCATTTTTGTTGTTCTGGGGAGGAAATGTGTTCAAGAAAATACTTGAGGCTTTGATAGTCTATGTTAATTTGGAATCGTTGCCCCAATAGATAAGGACATCACAGATCCATGTCATGCATAATAGCCAACATTTCCTTTTCATAGATGGATTTTCCCAGATTTCTTTCAGATAGTTGCTTGCTGGTAAAGGCCAAAGGTCGACCCTCTTGCATAAGGACAACACCAATTCCTTTCCCTAAGGAATCACATTCCAACACAAAGTTCTTTGTGAAATCGGGAAGGGCGACGACTGGAGTGGTGCACATGGCCATATTCGAGGTTTGAAAATCTTGAGAAACGGTTGGAGTCCAAGTGAAAGAGTTCTTTTTGACGAGAGCAGTGAGAGGTGCTGCAATCTTCCCATAATTCTTAACAAACTTGCGATAATACCCTGTTAAGCCTAGAAATCCACACAAGATATTAAGAGTCTTTGGGTGAGGCCAGTCTTGCATAGGTTCTATATTTATAGGATCCACCCTGATGCCATCTTTGCCAACTAGATGACCCAAGTATTCTACTTCTGAGGCGCCAAAAGCACATTTAGACTGTTTCAGGAAAAGTTGGTGCTGAGAGAGTAGATGGAGAACTCGATCCACATGAGAAAGATGGTATGTCCAGGTTTTTCTATAGATGAGGATATCATCAAAGAAAACTAAGACAAAATGGCAAAGAAAAGGATGAAAGACATGATTCATGAGGCTTTGGAAGGTGGAGGGAGAATTACACAAGCCAAAGGGCATGAACAAAAACTCATAGTGGCCCTCATGAGTTCTAAAGGAAGTCTTGGGAATATCTTCCTCTGTCATACATATATGGTGGTAGCCCGAACAAAGATCCAGTTTAGTGAAGAATTGGGCACCACTCAATTCATTCAGGAGGTCATCAATGTCAGGAATGGGGAATTTGTCTTTGATGGTAAGTTTGTTGAGGGCATGGAAGTCAGGACACATTCGCCAAGAACCTTATTTCTTCAATACCATGACCACATGAAATGAATAGGGGCTCGTACTAGGGCAAATAATGCCTGCATTAAGGAGTTCTTGGACCATTTTCTCAATTTCATTTTTTTGGGAAAAGGGGTGACGATACGGATGGATATTGGGAGGAAGGCTTCCTGGTACAAGGGGAATGGAATGATCATGAACACCATGGGAAGGAGGGAGGCCTTGGGGAGTAGAAAAGACCAATTTATGTTTAGAAATGATGGCTTGGAGGTCTTGCAGTACTGAAGGTGTTTCTCTTGCTTGTATGGCATGGAGTTAGGCGATAACACCAAAATGACCCTTTTTGAGTAGATTTTCCATGTGATGGGAACTAATGATTTTAGGTGAACCTGCGGTGATGCCTTGGAACTTATATTGGTGGCCCTCTTGGTCAAATTTTGTGGTTAAGTATTTAAAATCCATGAGAATGGGACCCAAATTCCTTAGCCAGTCTGCACCCAGCACAATGTCACAACCTCCCATGTCAATAGCAAACATATGGGATTTCAGGTGGTAGTCACCAATTTGGAGATGCACATTTTCACAATGCCCTCCACATTTCATGGAACCACCATTGGCAATCATGACTTGGAAATTATTGATGGCATGGATGTAGCAATGAGTTTCTTGGGAAATGCGGCGATGAATAAAATTATGGGTGCTGCCACTATCAATCAGAATGATGACCTTCTGATGCTTGATGTAACTGATTATCTTGAGGGTTTGGGGAGCGGAGAAGCCAGTGAGAGCATTGATGGAAATGACTGGTTCTACTTCGAGAGGGTCTGAGGGAGGGTTTATGTCAGTGGATTCAGGTGATTTAGACATAGAGGGATTTTCTTCATATTCTTCTGAAATATCCTTGGAGATGGCCATAAAAATATTTTGTTATTTACACTTGTGGCCCGGGAAATATTTTTCATCACAGTTATAGCAAAGGCCTTTGAGTTGGCGTTCAACCATTTCAGCCCAGGTCAATTTTTGGATCTTTAGTGGAGTAGAGGGAGTAGTGGGATTTACTGGTTTAGGGCGAGGGATGAATGAGGGTTTGAGGATTTGAGAAGATACAACCTATTGTTCTTCTTTATCTCTTTTGGTAGCCTCCACCCAACTCTCAGGCCGAGCCATGAGGACATGGGCCCGAATTTCATCCTTGAGGCCGCTAATAAAACACTCTTGGAAAAAGGCATCAGACATGCTCTTTTTTCTAAAAGCCAGGCGCTCAAAGGAAGCTATAAAGTCTTCCACTTTTCCTAATTGTTTCAGCTTTGTCAAACGACCCAAATGGTTGGTGTCAGTGTCAAAGTGTTCATAAAGATCTACCACAAATTGTGTCCAAGCAATATACCCTTGACGAGAATTTTGTTTCTCCATTGCCACCATTGCCAACATTCTTGATCTAGATGGAGAACACCATACCAGAGTTTGGCCAAGTCATTTTTAATGATGTATAAAGAGAAGTAATGTTCCATTTAGGTTACCCAACCAGTGGGGTCCGAGCCATCAAATTTGGTCACATCCACCCATGGAAGGTGTAGGTCATGTTGAAAGCGATGGTTCTACAAGGTATGAGAATGAGAGGAATGGTCACCTTCAGTATGTGGGGGTGAGGGAGAGGAAGGGTTATCTGTAGGGATATGTAGTTTGGTGCAGAGTGTTGAAAATACTAATTCAGGCTAGGTGGTGAGGTCTTGTTTGATTTCTCCCATTGAGGACTGCATGGTTGTATTGATGGTGACGACATTGGCACTGAGTTGTTTCACTTCTTGTTGGGTCTCAATGAGACCAAACTGCAAGGTGTTTAAGTGAGCTTCCAAGTCTTGGCTATGAGTATGGGCCATGAGGATGGGGGAACTAAAATGGGGTGGGCAAGGTAAATTTTGTTTTCCGAAAAAATGATATGGATGAATGTGATAAGAGCGAAGAGATGAATCCAATGGAATATGGCTGAAATAATGGTGAAAAAAAATCCAGATTTTTTTTTTTCTTACATCCGGTCTGAAGAATACTGCAGAGAGGAAATGCCCAAATGCTTAACCAGAAAGAAATGTGTATTTACTTGGAAACCTGAACATAGTTGCGTGGCAATATATCTTGTATGTTTTAATTTGTTTATGTTTTTTTCCCCAAGGGTTAGGTATTCAAGGGTTCTACAAACAAGGGTTTTCCCTATTCTATAGCGCTCTGATATATGTGTGGGGTCCAACAGTAGTACTCATTCCAATATCTCAGGGCACTAACTAAGGAGGATAGACTGTACCCTTATCCATACTACCTGAATACCTAGGTACTAGATAGTATCTTCCCGAGTGTTGTTATCGGTGACACTATAGAAGTCAGGCAGCTGATCAATTTATCTAAAGAGGGCTTCAGGTAATCTAGGACGATCCGTACACAGGTGTTGTCTAATGTGCTACCACTCGAAGGGGTACCAACAGGGGTTACAAGGGTGGCCAACAAATGTGTACTTAAGTACAACTTGTATTTCCTGTGTGTATGAATCCCTCAACTGTGGGTTTATGCGCTTAACGACAGATCTCTGTGGCTTAAAGACGCTGGAATATGTCTCTACCCTGAAAAAAAATTAACCCACACTTTTTGCCGAGGAAAGTGCTCTGATACCACTTGTAATATACCAAATATAAAATGTATGCAGAAGAGAAATAAAACTCTAGTAATGACAGAATAACAAAAATATATCCAACACATTCACCACAATAACACTGAAATGATATAAGAATAACAACAAAAATAGCACTTTGAATCTGAAAGCAATGTTCACGGGCCTCTTCGAGGGGGAAACTTGCAGTTGAGTAGAGCTCTATTACAATAATATCCAAGCTAGGGTTCTCATACCCTCGAATTCTATTTATACTAAAAAGAAGCATCTAGAGGAAGATCCTTCTAGAATTGAAAGATTCTATTAGGTCTTCTTACATCCACCTTATTCTATTTTATTGAAAGGCCTTATTAATATTGACCTTTATTACATTTGAATATATTGTTCTACCTATCTGCGGGTTAGGAACCTAACACAAGTGAACATTTCTATCATTAATCAATGTGCTCTTTCTGGTGTTATTTTGGTATTTTTTTGGTTATATTATTGTTTTTCTGCCATTTATAGCTAAAATATTTATGTTCTACATACTATTTTATATCTGTGATACTACAAGTGGTATTAGAGCACTTTCCATGGTGGAAAATTGTGGGTTAATTTTTTTCACGAGAGACATATTTTGGTGTCTTAAAGTTACATAGATCTATTGTTACACACATAAACCCGTATTTGGGGAGTCATACACGCAGGAAATAGAAGTGGTACTTAAGCGCAAATTTGTTGGCCACCCTTGTAACCCATGTTGGTACCCCTTCGAGTGGTAGCGCATTAGACAACGCCTGTATACAAATCGACCTAGATCTCTAGAATCTCTCCATATATAAATCGATCGATTGCCTAACTGCTATAGTGCCACTGAGAACAACACTTGGGGATATACTCTCTAGTACCTTGTTAGTCAGGTAGTATGGCTAAAGTCACGATCTAGCCTCCTTAGTTGATTCCCTAAGATATTGAGTCAAGTACTACTGTTGGAACCCGCACATATATCAGAGAGATATACCACAGAGAAAACCATTTTCTGTAAACACCCTGCATACCCTAACCCTTGGGATAGAAAAAAAAAATAGAACAAACAATATATAATTCCGTGCAACGGTGCCTCATGAATTCGGGTTGAAAAATTACTACACATTTCTTCCTATTAAGTATTTGGGCATTTCAACACTTTAATATTCTTTAGATTGGAGTGTAACTTTGCAGGAGTAAAAAAAATAAAATTCTTGTATCCTGTTGGCACCATTATTTGATCTCTATCCCATTGGATTCCTCTCTTCTCCCTTTTCGCAGTCATACCTATCATTTTTTAGCAATTTCTTTTTCCTGTAGACCCGACCCCATTCCAACACCCTTATTTGTGCCTTACCCCATTGGATTCCCTTCATCACTCTTATCATTGTGATACAATTCACCCATAACCCATTTTCTATGCAGTCCAAACCGTCCGTTTTCATTTTCCCTTTTTATCATGTTCCACACTCGTAGTCAAGACTTGGAAGCTCACTTCAAATCCTTTTCCTCTAATTTCATAGAGACCCAACAAGAAGTGAGGCATATCAGTGCCAATTTTTCCACCATCAATAAACACATGCATTCCTCCATAGACGTAAAAATAGAAACCATCAAATAGGAAATTTCTATCCAACTTGAATCCTTCACTAACACAATATGATCCAAGCTAAATACCCCTGTAGATATTCCATCCTCTGACCCAATTTTGCACTCCAAAGGTGAAACTTCCTCTAATTCCCTGACTTTTCATCCCCATCACTTTCAGCATGACCTACACCCTCCATGTGTGGATGTGAACAAATTTGATGTCTCAGATCCCACTGGCTGGGTAACTCAAATGGAAAATTATTTCTCTTTGTATGGAATTACAGATGAGTTGGCCAAACTCCGATATGGTGTTCTCTATCTATATCAAGAATGTTGGAAATGGTGGAAATGGAGAAAAAATACCCTCCAAGGGTATGTGTCTTGGACACAATTTGTGGTAGAGCTTCATGAACGCTTTGAAACCGACACCAACCATTTAGGTTGTTTGACAAAGTTGAAAAAATCTGGCATAGTGGAAGAATTTATAGCTTCTTTTGAGTGATTGTATTTTCATACAGAGGGCATGTCTAATGCTTTTTTTTGAGAATGTTTTATCAGTGGCCTCAAGGATGAGATTCATTCCCATGTCCTCATGGCTCGACCTCAGAGTTGGGTGGAAGATACTAAAATATATAAGAAAGCACAACAAGTTGTCTCTTCTCAACCCAAAAACCCTCCTTTATTCCTCACCCTAAACTAGTCACTCCCACTCCTCCTTCCAATTCACTAAAGATACAGAAATTGACCATGGTAGTAATGGTCGAACACCAACTCAAAGCCCTTTTTTATAATTGTGATGAAAAATATTTTCCTGGGAAAAAGTGTAAGGAACAAAAGTTTTTTATGGCCATATATGAGGATATTTCGAAAGATGATGTCAAGGCCCCCCTGTGGCCGAGTCACATGAACCCACTGACATGACCCCACCCTCCGACCCTCCCGAAGTTGAACCAGTCATTTTAATGAATGTTCTCACTGGGTTCTCTGCTCCCCAAACCCTTAAGATAATTGGTTACATTAATCATTAGAAGTTCATAATCCTTGTTAACAGTGGAAACACATATAATTTTGTTGATCATCGCATTGAACAAGAAACTAATTTCTATATCCATGTCCTGAATAATTTTCAAATCATGATTGCCAATGGCAGGTGCATGAAATGTGGGGGGCATTGTGAAAATGTGCATCTCCAAATTGGTCAGTACCACGTGAAATATCATATGTTTTCTATCGAGATGGGTGGTTCTGACATTGTGTTGGTTGAACAATGGATAAGGACTCTGGGTCCCATTCTCATGGATTTTAAGGAATTAACCATGAAATTCAACCAGGAGGGCCAACAATATAATTTCCAATGTGTAACACACCCAACCTTATACCTGTTGGGCTATGCCATAGTTAAAATCTTGCGGAACTTAATACAATGTAACATACCTAGCCTACGTAGACTAGTTCATGCCACTTAAAACTTACAATAATTTCATTTTTATACATATGTAACTTTAAACAAACAAACACATTCTGTTAATGAACAGATTCATGTGGAAATAATAGTAAGCCTATACATACAACATACACAAGAAATAATCATAAATATAAATACATGTATAATTACACATCATGCAATTGAACACATAATTGATATTTATATTTTTATAGAAGACCACCAAATGTGTGTAGACCTTCCATGATCCTCTGAGCCTTAGACCACACTACTCATCACTTTGAGAAATTCACCCCCGACCTGGGACTAAACTCCACCAGGGTAAAGGGATTCCTAGGCTAGGCTGAGAAAAATCAAACAACGTGAAGGATCACGTTTCCAGGAGCCAACACAAACTAACATCCTACAACCTCCCATTCCCCACATGCATGTCCCACCCTAGGATGTGTTCCCCTTCTCTACTCAACAGTCCTTCAACTGCCCCACTTCCCTTTTAAGGATTCAACAACAAGCCAGATAGGAATTCTCAGAGCACTATAGTTGCAGTTGGGATCCCTTGGGAAATCTCTTTCCCAACAAAGTCTCTCACCTGGAGAGAGTTTCTCACAAGCCTGAAAAAACGACTATTTAGTCCCATGGTCCTGACAACCCGCTTCTTCAATCCAACTCTCTAGTCAAATAGATACAGGCTCAATTGAAGGAAAAAATAGAAAGTAGGTATGGAACAAATGATGGTAGCAGCAACAACCTTCAGTTTGGGTTTAGTAACTACCTATAAAAACAAGGTACAAGAGTGCTACTACTCCCAGGACGGGTATGATTTACTGCTGTGTTGAGGGGTTTGAGATCCCTTTAACTCAGAAATAGGAACCAAACCCACCTTAGATGCCCAATTAGACTCGAAAACATTTAATGGTGGAATGGTTCTCCAAATCATTTGATCTAGCTAATTTATCGATGCGCTTTACATGGTGATTGATAGAATATCTTCCAATGAAAATTCCTCCTTCAGTTTAAAAGTTCTATTTTTTGTCTTTTCTTTTAGTAGATGAGTCTGATAGAATGATGTGTGTTGGTATAAACCAACTGGTAAGAGGGATTATTAACTACTGAACAAGTCTGAGCTTGGGATAACCCTCATGCTCAATCATCCAGACTATTCACACTTGTTACAAGCATAGTACTAGTACATATACTTGCTCATAAGACTATTCAATGATTGACTGAGATACAATTATCGTAAGAAACATATGCATGGAATAAAATGATGGCAAGAAAAATAGTTTCCTTAGCTTTAACATTAATCACACATTAACCCAAAAATTTTCTTTCCATCATTAAGATCAAGAACTGTAAAAATATTGAAACAAATAACTTATCAATAGATTCATAAACTCTTACTCATTACAACATCAATTACTGAAATAAAGTTAGAAGTAATTCCTCTTGAATCCAATCACATAACGCCTTTGATAAAAAAAATGAAATTTTGTCTCTAGTCCTAAACAAGACTTTTGAATTAAGGTAGTTTAGAAATAGTTCTTTACAATTCCAAAAAAGAGGGTCTTTCCCAAAACCATCGACCCTTGCTAAAAGGTCAATCCATTTATTTATAGAGAATAACTAACTAAAAATAGCTACTAAAGTTTATGTTAAGTAAAACAAAATATCACCACGTGGCGCTTGATCTCTCTATTCTATGAGAATCATAGCATGGTTTTACTGGAGTGGATGAATCTTCTCATATTCCAAACACTTGAAAAAGATATCCTCGCATGTGTTTGCATACGAGAACTTTTGTTGGTCCATCGGGGCTAAAATAATTTCTTTCACTTCTACTACTTGTTCTTTGTATTTTATTATTTTAATACTCAATCGCTGCAGAACTGCACGAGTCTTGATCAGATGCTCCATAAATTGTTGTATTTGACTTGGCACCATGCTTTCCACCTGCTTGATCTCTATTGTCCATACCAAGTCTTGTTTTGCATGTCGCTTGACTATCTCATGCAGGTCGACAAAGTCCTCGGGTGAGCCAAATTCAGGGAGGCCAATGCCTTACAATTCCCAATTAATATTTTCCCAACCTTTTTCACACTCATCCCACTTCTTCTATATATTTGTTGAGGTTCCTACGCCATCCTTACCCAGAATTTAGATTCTTTCCTTATCTGAGTGATGCTGCTATCCCTTACCACTCAAATATCGTGCTCTTTGTCCTCTCATCATTTTTTCACTGCACCGATATAAAAAACAAATTCCACCACTTGGTATTGTTTTTCATACCACCTTTCCACGTCCTTCCAGGTTGCTAGTGCCATAAGGGTATATTCTTGGAAATTGGCTATACCTGTAGTGAAAATATGTCGTTCTTCCATGAACTTTGCATAAGCATCCTGGAAATCTCTCTTCAAAAACACCGTGGCCTGCGTTGAGTCTTGATAGTATTTCACCAAATGGCATAGATGCTCCAACTCCTTTAGCACAACATCTAGCTCCTTTTCATCTCTCATTTCTCGATCCAACGTGGCATCTGTGATAGCCATCCCTACACTGATGAGCTCAGATGTCTTTGAATTTTTTGTACTGAGCATATTCTCCTCTGTGGTGATGAGAATTGAGCTATCCAGCATGAGTATTCTCTTTGTGATGGTCCTCTTCATGATCACTTTCCTCTTCTTGTCATAATTGATCACCTGTATATTGACGAACTCATCAACTAGATCAGGGATTTGTTGTTCTCCCCAGGTTAGACTGTTACCTAGGCTCCCTCTTTTGTGTATTTGTTCTAATATTGGTTCTTGGACTTCTTTCATATGCTCCAATGGATCGACCTTCATTTTTTTTTCATCGACTGGTGAGGTATCAACCAAAATTTAAGAAACAGTAATAGGTTCAGTACTTACTTGGTAATCGGTTTTTGAAGTGTCAATTTCTTGTTGTTGAACCTCCTCTTTTCGACCAACCGATCCTATCTCATCCTTCGATATGCATTTTGGGGTCTCTGACAGGTCGAGAAACTTAGTGTCTAAGACACTTTCTACCTCATGGTCGCTCTATGAAAGGTTTTTAATTGAATCATCAAGACTTAGGGAAAATGTTTTCTCAGGTTCCTTATCCTATGTAATCGGTATTAGAGTTACCAGGGAGAGCTCTAAACTTTATTCATCATAATATATCATTATTATATCAAATAGGGGGTTTGATACACCTATTTCATTTAGCGTTCTTTAAACCTTGGACTGGGTTGGAATGGTCACCCGTAATTTAATCTATTCTGATGGAACTCTAGGGCTTTCCACACCGATGATTTCCTCCAGTTGTATTGACTCTAAGCCCTTTGGCTCTTCTTTGATTGTGATTGGGTAGTCGGAGGGTATCCTCATCATTTCTATGAGTTCAAGATCATTCTCTAACTGGTCAATAACTCTCTAGGATCCTTCTAGTAGCAACTCCCCCCTCCTTTGTGCCTTTGTGGTCTTTGTTGCTCTGATTTCCTCTCTGACCTTGAGATCTTCTTGAGTTGAATGCTCTATTGTATAAACCTACTCATCCATGCTCATGGCTTCAAACCTAGTCATGTTCTGATTGGATTTCCTTTGCAGTATCTTCTCCTAATACTAAGCGCATTCTGTAAAAATTTCGTCCTCAAACTTTCCGTGCACATATGGCCAATAGGACGATACTTGTGAAGCATGTTGGGGGACTAGGCCTTTAAGGTCATTCTTTTGAAACTGACCTGTTCGGATATTGAATTCAAGATGACTAAAACCCTCTTGTTTTTCTTGAGTATTTCCCTTCACTAAACAAAACCCCACATGGAATCTGTAGGGTATGAACACTTCAATCTTGTCCTTAACTAGTGTGGCATTATATCCCTGCAGGATAGCCTGATAGAAAATTTCTCCTACAATAAGACAATCTGGGATGTCAGAAGGACACAAATGTGGTGATTATGTGTCCCTGAACACCCTAATATAATTTGTGTGTTCATCTAGGTACTAGTGGCCTACCTTCGATATCATTTTCTTGGTTGCTATAGACAACCTTGGGTATTCCTTTTTTAAATAAAATGAAATAGATTTGGGTGATGAATTCATCACAAATAAGGGAATAGTATTTATTGTACCTGTTCTCCCATAATATGTTGAAGTATACATGAACAAGAAGTTCCACAACGTGCCAACTCAAATTCATCCCGATGAATAAATGCCTCACGCAGATTACAACTAGAAGAGACGAGGCCATGTGGAAAGTTGGTGCTTCCCCTTCTTTCGGTGTCTGATCTTGATGTACACAAATGCTCAATTTCTTGGATACTATTTCTCCACAGTTGAAGCTACTTCCAGAGATTGCCACAATGTATGCCAGGGTCATCCATGTTTCTAAGAACTTGGAGGAGTCCTTTTTTCCATATAGTCGGCAGAAGAGAGCCATCAAATAGATGTATGGCTCCCTCAAGTTAACTGTCCCATACCAGCCATTGCTCTGGTTTGTAAATTTCTTGTCCTCCTTCCACCATGAGGCCATCAACCAGAGGGTGTCATGGAATTCATAGAATTTCACCAAAACGTCTATGTTCAACTTCTCCTCTGGGTCCCTGATTTTATAGTACTTTTGAACCTCTTTTGGGAGAAAAACCCTGACACACCCACCATTCTCATCGTTTATGAGGCATTTCTGAGTGTTTGTATGATCTATCATCCAACCCAAAATCTCAATTCATGTGAAAAATGGAGTTCGACAGGATACCATGTGAAAGCATGAACATCGGATATTCGGGAACACCTAGTCGTTGAGCACCCTTACATCTGGGTCTCTTTGTGGGATATACTCTGAGTAATCCTCCCGATTGATTCTGTTGAATAGATATCCCCACTGTGGGAGCATTTTTGGATCCCGTGGTCGCTTCTGTATAGACAAAAATTGGGGGTTGAATGAACTCTTTCTTGGTCGAGGTTTTAATAACCGTCTCCTCCCTGGGAGCGTATTCCAACTACCTCGTAGTGCTGGGAGAAGAACCCTCACCAATTTCTTCCTCCTTTAACTTTGGTGCTCTCCGGGAGCATGTGTTCGTTGGTTTTCTTGGAGGCATTTTTTCCTATAGCTAGAACATAGTTAGACACTATGTAAAATACCAAATGTTGATATATAAAAAATTATGATCGCCGAACTGATAAAATTTAACACATACTTTTGTTGCTAGCCTAACTTGGTTTTGAAGGTCTGAGAATTAACATAGTCTCGAGACACTTGCTTAACTTCTTCGAATGCTCTGGAAATGGAAAATTTTGTGCAAAATGAAAGTGCTCAAAGATTTTTTCATGATTTAAACATAGATGAACTTACCTTATCGCATCATCTATTCAATTTGGGATATGAGTTTGGTTCAAAAAAATATGCCTCTAGATCTTCATTAAGTTTAAAATTAAATTTGATCATGGTTCGACGACGTGGGAACGAGCTATAACATGGCCTATCGGTGATTTCAAATTCCAATTTTTCAATCAACGCACGAGGGTAATAATGTATGTGGGGTGAAACATTAACTGGCCTATTAAATGACAAGATCTGATCATATCTCATGCTGAAAACATCCCATCGTTTCGCTCATCTAACTGTTGGATCAATAGTCAGGGTTTCTCTTTAAACATTGTTCATTGATATCTCAGGGAAAAAACTTGTATTCCAATCCATGTTTCCGTACAGAACTAATGTGATAAATATAACTTGGAAGTATGACTAAGACACAATGAACCTTAAGGTGATTTGGGACGAAACTAGACCGTACGAAATCCCTTATGCGACAAAGACACATGGCACTTGAAACCAACGTCTTCATTTAATCGTGTCATTCAAAATCAAGGAATTTTCCTTACCTAATCATTTTAACACAAAATCCTATTCCAAGGCACTAAATCCTAATCTAGTTTGTGCACCCTATAAAATAAAATCCTGACTAATCAATTTTAAATTATAGTGTTAATTTTAGTGGCCGTGATTACTCAAAAAGGCATGGTAGTGAAACTCATGGTTTTATAACTCTGCAAGAAAAGTAAATATGAAAATAATGCAAAGTCCTAACTTTAACTTTCAATTAATGATATGATTCTAAAAAACAATGCAATTTTCGATTTCAACTCTACAATTCTGAAGTAAAATGAAATCTTTCACAATATGCACTAAGCTAATGACAAGGACTCAAAAGACAAAAATGCCAAGCAATGCAAAATGCCTATTTTTTTTGTATTTTCAATATAATAAAAATGAAAATGAATGGACTGAAAAGTAAATTGATATATATCCCCACTATTTATAGAAAAATATAACTCAAGAAGGATACTAAGAAGAAAAACACCCAGCCCAATGTACAAGGACAATAAAAAATGAAAAGGTGATGAGAAACAATCTTCCCAGAAATTCAACCAAAGATATGTTTCCTATCATCCAACAAGAACTTAACAGGCACTACAGAGACCCAATAAGGCTTAGAAAACATCAAATCCCACCCAACAATGACCAGACCAAGAAAACAAGCCAGGAAAAATGATGTACACGACTGTTCAGGAAAACAGAGCGTATATACGCATCTTGCAGAAGGACAACCTGCGTATATACGTGACTGTTAGGGAAAAAATCATGAATATGTTTCAAAACAAGGTCATGAAAACTTAGAGCCATAGTGAATAGAGGTTGTCAAGCAATGATACAACAAGAAACACCATAAGAACGAGAGAAATCTAAGGAGAAAAGTACTCCAAACCCTAAGAAATAAGATTCAATCCCCAATGGAATCGCCAATTCTATTATGAGGAAAATCTCTCTATGGGTAGGGTAAACCACAAAAGATGGAAACGATTGCAGAAATAAACTCTCTTCTCAAGTATTCTATATAAACAAATATGCTATCAAGACAAGATAAAAGTCTTACCTCGTCCAAACATTCTATGAAGTCCACCATTGATCGCTCAACCCAAAGCAATACACTTGCAACTAGTCCTCAACAGCCCAATAAAGAAAGCATATGGTGATATTATATGGTGTTAGAACATTCAATAGCATAATCCATTAATAAACATGACAAATACGCCCATGGAATAATAATTCAATATATTTTCAAGATATCAATTGGATAAGAAAAGAGTATTTCTATTAATAAATGATCAACATAAGTGAAAATGTTATAGATTTCCGT
Organism: Picea sitchensis; assembly: GCA_010110895.2. Lineage (NCBI taxonomy): Eukaryota > Viridiplantae > Streptophyta > Pinopsida > Pinales > Pinaceae > Picea > Picea sitchensis. The sequence continues at coordinate 60,028 of SNQJ01S0104742.1, forward strand.
GTCGGCACGGTTCGGAACCGAGAAACTAAGTTCCTTCCAGCTGGGCCTTCACCACTTCATTCCTCCACCAAAGGCAATCTCATAAGAGATAAACAATGTGGTTCTCAATCAATAAGGGAAGAACTTGGGGGATGAGCACTGTGTTCAGACTTAAAGGTCAAAGGGATGCATACTCAATATGAAGTAAATCATTTCTCTAGAGTAACTTTTCTCTCAAAGTTGAATTCTTTCTCCTCTTTCCATAGCTTGGAATTGGCCCATTTATAGCCTTCAAAATGGAACTGAAGGGTCGAGTCAGAAGATTTCCAATATGTGGAAGGCCAAGGATCATATGTCTTCTATCGTGACATGGAAACTAGACATTAATTTTCATTTTCTAGAACAAATCCCGATGTACGCGGGATGTAGTGGAGCATTCTGCGTATACACATGCTGTATAGTAGGCAAGATGCATACATGTGGAAAAATATTTATTTCTGGCTCTAAATTTTATAAAGATTGAAGATAAGTCTGCATGGGGAAATGTTTATGGATAAATTCGTGAGTGCGGACACAGACCAATCTCCCCAAGATCCACCTGGATCTGGAACAAAACGTGACAGAATACTACTCTTTCCCTAGATCTAACTATTGCATGGAACTAAGAGAAATGGATGGAGTACATACCTTATGAACGCTCTCCTTTAATCTCTATTGTTCCTCGCTCTGCTCCGATGCTCTTGCATTGTTCCAATCACAACAACACAAACCAATCACAACAAAAGCATTAATCTACTCAATATTTAGTCTATACATGTGATCAAGGAATCATGTAATAAGATGACATCATCATTATGGGAAAGGGACATATTCATGTATTACATTAATTGAAAGAGAAATATACAACCTGAGCCTTGATGTCGTAGATCTCCTTTCGATGGCTCCT
>SNQJ01S0104743.1:1104-15228 GCA_010110895.2 Picea sitchensis
TTTAAACACTAAAAAGTGAAAACATAATTCCATTAATTTCTACAAAATTAAAAAATCAACATACCTGGGATGGAAATATTCCATATGGAACTATGTGAAAATGGCACAAATTCCATATTTGGACTCTGTGCCATTTTCATAGAGTGCCATATGGCCTCTGTTCCATTGACAAACGGATTTAAACACTAAAAAATGAGAACATAATTCTACAGAATTAAAAAAAAGAACATACATGGATTTTCCCCCTGTCAATAAGCTACGCCTAAGTTTTTCGTGAACGCCCTACGTCATGATCAGCCTGGATTAGCCACGAACAACTTGGATTAGTCGTGAATTCCCTGGATTAGATGCCAGATTCAATGCTCTCTAAAACACCAACATTCACCTAGAATGTCTGTAAAGTAATAGTGGAATGAAAGGCATGTCATATATAATGTATGTTTTCAGTCAAAAACTTTTTTCGGCTGAAAAATATTTCGACCAAACTATCTGCTACTAGGGAAAAAAAAAAAAAAACTACCGTTTTTATTACATGAAAGATGAGGATGTCATTTGTGCACCATTCGATTTGATGTGCAATGTTTTGGTCAAAAACTGTATGTTGTCAACCAAAAAGTTGAAAACTTCAGCCGAAAAATTGATTCTAACAAATTTTTCCCCCATTCTCATGAAAGTGTTACCCACCTTCATGATATTACCCCATAATATTTTAGTGGATATGATATTCTTTATTCGCAATCAATGTTTGAATCCCTCTCTATATCCACCCTCTTCAACTCTCTCCCTCTCTCTCCCTCTCTCTCTCTCTCCATTGATTTCTCTCACTCCTCTCTCCCTCTCTTTCACTCCCCACCCCTTCTCTCTCTCTCCCCTCCAAGTCTCCTCTTCTCTCTCTTTGTGTCTCTCCACCTTCCTATTCCCCTTTTCTTGTCCCTCCCAATATCTATACTCTCTTTCTCTCCTACATCTACCACCTATTTCTATCTCTCCTTGTTGTTAGTCTCACTCTCACTCTCTCTCCCACTGCTCTCTCTCAACCTCCCCTCTCAGTATTCCTCTCCCACCCCGTCACACTCTCAAACAATCCATCTCTACCCAATTCTCTCTTTACCTCTTACATCTAAACCTCGCTCTCTCACTCCTTATATCCCCCTCCCTCTCTCTCCCCCACTCTCCCCACCTTTCTCTCTTTTCATCTATCTAACCCCCCTTCCCTCTTTTCCCCCCTTCCTCTCACTCTCTCACTCTCTACCCCCCTTCTTTATCTCCCTATTCCTCACTCTCTTTTTCTTCCCCTATCCCCCTCTCACACTCTCTTTCTTCCTCTCTCTACAATTCCCCTCCCTACATTGTAAGGAAAGAAATGGCCTTGACCTAGACATTTCAATACCTAGACCCAAACCTAGACATAGCAAGACCTAGACATGGCAAGACCTGGAGCATGACCTAGACCTATATGATGACCATGCTGTAGACCATGATGTAGACCTATATGATGAGCTAGACCATGACATAGAGTTATATCTAGATTTATATGGTGACCTCGAGCTTGATGTAGACCATGACCTATACCATGACATGGAGCTAGAGCTATATCTATACAATGATCTAGAGCTTGAGGTAGACCATGACCTGGACCACGACATAGATCTAGAGATAAATTTAGACGATGACCTAGAGCTTGACCTAGACCATGACCTAGACCACAACATAGAGCTAGAGATAGATTTAGACGATGACCTAGTTATTGACGTAGACCATGACCTAGACCCCCCTAGCTCCATCTAATCCTAGGCATAACTTATAATCAACCCTTAACCCCCTTTATACTTGAGCCCTAAGTACAATATGCATATACCTTTTGTACAACCCTTGCACCAACATCTTTCTTCTCTAACCATTGATCTATCCTTGAAAACACTTTCAATCCTAACCCCTTAGGCCAATGGTGTTCCCCATACCCCTATACATATTTATTCATTAATATGTTTGGTCAATAATAAATGATATATTTGTTGCATTAAGATCATTCACACACTCTTGTGACTTGATTGAGTTGTAGTTGTTGGATGTTTATGCTCAGTAGGAACATGTGTGTGCTCCTAAAATGCGCACATGCTTTAGTGCACATGCATTCTAGGAATGCGTACGCATTCCTGTTGGAATTTTTTTGGTGCCAAGCACACTCCACTACCTCATCTATGTCAAGGCCAACAAATAATTCATGACATATTCACAAAAAAATAGCACGCACAGACATGGTTTTCTTATTTTACTCTTGTTGTTTGATTCATAGAGATCTTTTTGCTATTGTCAGACCATTGTAGGAAACTTTGGAAGACAAATTTGTCCAAGTACAATCGGAATTGTTGTTTGTATCTTCTTGTATGGCATGGAATGGTATGGAAAGACAAGTCATGGAAAGTGAAGGCAAGGCAAGAGATGGCAAGTGAAGGCAATGCATGGTATGGCATGGTATGGAAAGGAATGGCATGGCAAGGCATGGCATGGAAAGGTATAGCGTGTAAAGGCATGGCTGGAAAGGCAAGGCATGGAATGGAAAGGGAAGGCATGGTATGGCAAGGAAAGGCATGGCATGTAATGGCAAGATATGGAAAGGCATGTTATGGCATGGTATGGTATGCAATGGAAAGGTATGGAATGACATGGTATGGAAACGCATGGAATGGAAAGGCAAGGCATAGAAAGTGAAGGAAAGGCAAGGCATGCCATACCATACCATACCAAGGCAAGGTATTCCATACCATACCATAACATACCATGGCAAGACAAGGAATACCATACCATTTCAAACCATACCATGGCAAGGCAAGTCATACCATACTATACCATACCATACCATTCCATGTCAAGGATACCATACCATACCATATCATACCAAGGAAAGGAATACCATACCATACCATGGCATTGAAAGTAAAGGCATACCATACCATGCCAAGGATACCATACCATACCAAGACAAGGCATACCATACCATACCATACCAAGGGTACCATACCATACCATACCATATCATACCAAGGAAAGGTAAGGCATAAAATACCATAACATACCATAACATAACATAACATACCATGGCATGGCAAGGCAAGGCATCCCATACCATACCACACCATGCCAAGGATACTATACCATACCACACCATACCAAGGAAAGGCATACCATACCATACCATGGAAATGCAAGGCAAGGCATACCATACCATGCCAAGGATACCATACTGTTGGTTGTGGAGCCTAATTATCTTCCTGATTCAGAGGTCCTTGCTTTCAGTCATGTTTATACCCCATGAAGAATTTACACCCCATAAGTATGTACACTCTTCCATGCGGGAGAGTGCAAATGGGGGGGTACCCCCTCTGCGGGGTTCGGGGGGGCTATCCCCCTGGCTGGGGGGTTCAGGGGCGAAGCCTCCGAAGGAAAAATTGCCTTGTAAATGTATATTGTAATTTCATTCTAAATCTGGACCATTCATTATAAGGTCGCAGATCTAACGATAGAAATTATGTTAGGTTTTTTTTCCCTAGAAGGAAACCCTCTGTTATGAGGGAAATGTATTGTGACTATGCATTATGGCCAGTATTGTATTCTGAGAGAGGAGACTATGAGAGAAAGAATAGGAATTTACAGCGGGTTTTGTTGTAGGTTGTACCCCTTCATTTGCTGGATAATAATAAAGTAAGGACCTGGCAATTTCTCTGGTGGGCATAGCCCACACTGAATGAACCATGTAAATCTGTGTCTTTATTGTATTGTGTATATTTTGTGTTTTGTTTCCACATTTGTTTTATTTTATTGCTTCACGGTCTTGTTTTTATAACACATACGATACCACACCATACCAAGGCAAGGCATACCATACCATACCATACCATACCATTGTAAGGCAAGGCAAGGCATGGAATTGCAAGGCATGGCATGGACAGGCATACCATACCATACCATACAATATCATGGAAAGGAAAGGAAAGGCATGGCATGGCATGGTAATGCAAGGTATGGAAATTCATGCATGGTATGGCATAGTAAAGAAAGGCATTGCATGCCATGCCATCCCTCTCATTTCCTTTCCTTGTCATACCATGCATTTCCTTTCCTTGCCATGTCATTCCTTGCCATCCCATGCCATTACATGCCATGTCTTGTATTGCCTTGCTTTGTCATGCAAGGCATGGAAAGGCATGCAAAGGCAAGGCATGGCATGGAAAGGCATGCAAAGGCAAGGCATGGCATGGAAAGGAAAGGCATGGCAAGGAAAGGCATGGCATGGAATGGAAATAAAAGGAAAGGAAAGGCATGACATGGCATGGCATGGAATGGCAAGGAAATGCATGACAAGGAATGGAAAGGAAAGGCATCGCATGGAATGGCAAGGCAAGGAAATGCAAGGCATGGAAAGGCAATGCATGGCATGTAATGGCAAGGAAATGTAAGGCATGGCATGGAAAGGCATTGAAAGGAAAGGTACGGAATGGCATGGCATGGAAAAGCAAGGCAAGGCAAGTTAATACAAGGCATGGTATGGCATGGCATGGCAAGGCAAGGCATGGCATGGCAAGGAATGGTATGTAATGGAAAGGAATGGAATGTCATGGAAAGGAAATGCAAGGAATGAAAAAGCAAGGAATGGCATGGAAAGGAAAGGAAATGTAAGGCATGGCATGGCATGGCATGGAAAGGAAAGGTAATGCAAGGCATGGCATGGCATGGCATGGAAAGGCAAGGAAATGCAAGGCATGGCATGGCAGGGCATGCAAAGGAAAGGCATGGCATGGAAAGGCATGGAAAGGAAAGCTAAGGCAAGGAAATACAAGGACATATATAATATCCCTTAAAAAACATAATCATTAAATGAAAGAGGGCTGAAAATGCAAGCTTAAACTAGGGTTTAGATAACAAATTCTTGTTGAAATGAAATATGGCACATGACAACCCTACAATATTCAAGACATCAAGCCCTAAAGGGATGAAAATTATGACAAAAGTGTAATAAAAGGTGTCAAGGTGTATTCCAAGAGTTTAATTGTCATATTTCTCCCTTGGAATACACCTTTACACCTTTTTTTTGTGGTGGGAAATCCCTCTACGGACTAGCAAATAGGGTTATATTATGCATGCAGATATGACCGAAAGACACCTACTTTCTACCTTCGTCCCCAGACCTAATCCCCATTTCTTTTCAGCAAATACATGGTTAGACCAACATACCTTGTTCTGGATGTTCGATGTCGATCCTTCTTCATACTTGATCGCTTGTTGGCAACTCTTCTCTCAACGTTGGCCTGCATACAAAACAAGAAACAAAATACACATGCATTTTACCTACAGACTAATGGGTTAGAGATTCAAACATATATTTACTGAACTATGAAGAACTCATATAGTGGGATGGGAAAAGCATTTCTTTATTATTAACTTTAATGAATCAACTTACAATGTCAGGACCGGCCACTGCTCTGTGAATCCTGATCCTGGGCTCTTCTTCAAATATCCTTCAACTTCTTTGCTTTGTATCTCTCTTTGCACAAGGATGGCTAAAGGGTTGGGACAATGGGAATGTGCAATTGGGCATAGTTTCTTTACTCTTATTCTCCTCTTCCAAATGGGACCCCTAACCCTTCTTTTGTAGGCTAGAAGAAGCTAGGTATTTGGATGAACCCTCAGTCATGCATGGCTAGGAGTTTCAATTAACTCACCCAAAGTTGTGTGTTCTATCGGAAAATTTCCTTTTTTCATGCTTTTGTCGGTCCACGCGGGTTGTTTTAGGTCAGCTAGCGTGTACACGCATGCAGTAATGGAGTAGGGCGCATGGGCCCTTATAAAAGAGGTTTTTTAAAGAGTTGTTCAGCAGTGCTCTAGCAAAGAAGGGATCTGAGATGGCCTAATGCTAGGTAAGCATGTATGGCGCAAATTAGGGTTATAAAAGATGCCCCCTAATGTGTGAGGTCATAAGAGCATCTGATGGCTGAAATACATTACCAATCTTTACTGATGTGCCGAACAAGTGAGCCCAAGAACCAGGAATCGGGAGGCGTCATCTACAAAATAACAAATGTCTCACCGAGGTGGGCATACCCATGCTCGGGATAGAATAAATGCATGGCTACCAATCAAATACACTGTAGATCCATGTCATATAACTATATAAAGTGTAGCCACGAACAGTACACAGTGGAGCTACATCTCGAAATCAAAAAGATATACATGTAGAGTATCCATCTTCATAGAACTTGATAAGGCCTGATGGCTAGAGATGAGGGCTTCAAAGCTCGAGCAACAACTTCAAAATCTTCAAAACTCAGGTAGGAGTGTAATATGAGTGTATGACTTCACTACCCAGAGGTCTTCTATGGCTCGTTGGTCATGGACTAGAGAATCTTGATGATCAGACTGAAGGCTTCATTGATTTCGAACAAAGACTTGATTGGAAATTCAGGATAGCCGGGTATGAGGGCAAGAGAAAAATTGCAAAGGGGCCGACTCAAGCTTGGTAGAAACTTCCCTTGGACAACAACACAACAAATGATGAGACTTAGGTAGAATGGCATTAATCATAAGTTTACGAAGCAGGAGGCAATGCAAACTCTCCATATGTTTGGAAGAATAACCAAACGGTGGAGGACACAACTCTATGTAGCAAGAATAGCTTCATAGTTTGACGAACAAACGGATAGATGTGCTTTATCCAAGGGCGAATCCTTATGCTGCAAATAAAGAAAATACTTTTCCCTTCCTCTTTTTGGGGTATATTTGGTTTTTTTTGTCTTTTTCAATAATTTTGGAAAAAAGAATAAAGGAATGTTACGCTACAATGGAGGAACTAATGTGACAAACATACAAGTTCAAGGTGCAAGGACAATACTAATGTTCATAATAATGATACTCGGGAAAAATCCTCCAGGGGCCAAGGGTGTTAAAATGCAAAAGCAAAGTGCTACAAGGCTAGCGTATAAGGTATGCAAATGTGGTTAACAAAACACACAATGGTAACGGCCTTCGATGCAAGTTTAACGAGCCCAAAGAAGGTAAATCAATGGTTTTTCATATTTAGAGAGTCTAAAAAAACATAAAAGGAGACTCCATTGGGGTACCTTTTTCGAAGATAGTCTAGTTGGTTTGAAAAAGGGGTAAACTAGAACCGACAAGACGTCTATTCAAAACCATTTTAACGAGTGTGATAAGGACAAGATCACTCAACCATTTTTTCATTTTTAAGGAGTCTGAAAAAAACTTAACTATGGAATTCGTTAGGATTTTTCTTCTAGACCAGTTTAATGAGTGTGAAATAATAAGGTCACTCGGTGATCTTTTCAATTTTAGGGAGTCTGAAAAGAGCTTAACTATGGACTCCGTGGGGGTTCCTTTTTCGTAAGTTTAGTCCCTCGGGCCCGGAAAAGGGGTAAAATTATACCTAAGGGTACTCTTCTAAAGAACTGAAGTTCCATAGAGTATACCTTTGTTCATACAGCTGACCATCCAGACCGAAAAAGGGGTAAACTACCGTCGGACAGACATGACTTTAAATTTCAGTTTAACGAGCATGAAAGGCCACAAGATCACTCGGCAATCTTTTAATGTTTAGAGGGTCTGAAAAGGGATTAAAACAAGACTCATAGAGGTTAATTTTCTCAATTAATCCAGACGACATCGAAAATCATAAATGCAATATCGTCGGATGTTGCTTTCAAATCTCAAAGTGAGCTTGAAAAACAACAAAGTTAGCTCACGATTGACTCTTTGTGGGTCGATGCCTAGCATCTCCTCGGGGGAGCAGTATGCACCGACGAAAACATTGTCTATGACGCCAGGGGTTCTGGAGATATTGATAGGTATCATTTCAGTAATGGTTTCCATATTACCCTCAGCATAGATCTCATGTGTAGCTAAGGGATTAATAGGACAAGACCTATCTCCAGTCACAGTCAAGGTGAATTCTCCGGCCTCAATTCTGCTTAACTCTGGGAGGGAGTATGATTTGTGATGAAGATCATCCCAGGGTTTTTCTGAACTAGTCATTGCTTCAATTACTACTTCATCAGAGGGAAAGACTAAGTCTAATGAATCGGTGTCAGCAAGAAAACCCTGAGCCCAAATAGGCTCTAGAAGTGGATCGAACTCTTGTGCAAGAGTTGGATCAGTGTTAGTTGAAGCTTGCTATCTGAAAGAGTATGCTAATTCAGCAGTGAAAAATGGCATGGACATGCTCGGGTACCCTGTTCCATCCATCATGACCGATGGGGAAGGAAGTATCCACGGATCGTTGATGTAAGTCGTGCAGAACAACGAAACTTGAAAAATCTCAACCTTATGGTGATTGGATATAAACTTGATATCACCTTGAGGGGGCGGGTAATCGAAGGTACCCATCAAATATGGGCACAAACCAAACCCCTACGTTGACTACACCTGGTTGAGGATTATCGATCATTGGGACTGTGGATGCCCCCAATGAAGGGTCATGTCTGGAAAAAGACAATTGATCGATGGTAACTATCCGGCCCTTATGTGCAAACAACAAGACCCAGAAAACTATAGAAACCACAGCTTGCATGGCATAAGTCCAACTCCTTCCTAACAAGAGGTTATAGTTGAAGGGAGCATCGACTACCTCTACCTCAACACACATGTTCTTCCCTCCTAACTGCATAGGGAAAGAGGGAATGATACCATGTGGTCGGAATGAATGACCATTGAAAGCAGTGAAGAGAGTAGGTGACGGAAACAAAACGAGTTGGCCAATGGCCTTCCAACATGCCAATGACATAGCGCATGTTGAGGCTCCCTCATCGACCACCGTGCGGAAAATATTCCAAGTAAAAGTTTTCATGGGATAAGCCACTACTATCTGAAATGCTACGTGGTAAGGCAGACGAGGTTTTAGGTCGGTTATATCCAACATGATTGTACCTGGATTACAAGTCTCGGTAGATCCTAAAGAGGTTAACAAGGATTTCCTCTGGGAAGGGAAACTTTGGAGGACCTCCAAAGCAGACATCACACAAGGGGTTTGTGATAAATATTCCACCACAGAATAGTTATGGGCGGCCCTTGCATTTGGGTTGTGAAAATATTTTTTGAACGCACCTTTGGGGGTGTGTGTCATTGTTTAACCCAAACTCTTCTCAATCTGTAGAGGAAGAGATGGGAGTTTGGCTTCTTTGCCCTTCTCAGAAGTGCTTGGTTTACTATAGTCATGCACTCTAGTTGATATAAAAGCATCACCCTTCACCATATATACATTCGCAGATGTTGGGTTGTTCAAATACAGAGAGGGTCCTTGGTTTCCCCCTTCCTTGCTTGCAGAGGCTTAGGTTAGATGTTGCCCATGTTGAAAAGGATTGGTTAACACAGCAGGTTGTTGCTGCGTCACAAACTTTTGGGCCTCTGCAAGCCGAGGACATAAATGGGTCAGGTGGTCTTCCACGCATAATTTGCATGGATACCTCGCCTCTCGTTTCTCAATATTTCCCTTGCTATCATTATGGTGGGTTTCTTATCCCCCTTACCCTTCTTTCATTGTTTTTTCTTTCCTTCAAGCTGTTGGGTGGCCTTTGGATTAGTCATTTGCACTGTGTGTACATCTAACATTTTGGTAGGGGGAGCAGCCAAAGAAGTAGTTTGGTTGGTCGTTATGTGTTGTATAGACAATTGTTGCAACTAAGTCATTAGTTGTTTAGCGGGCTTTGTTTGTGATGAACCGAAAACTCCATCGGCATGTGGTCTATCTCTCTGTCTGGTTTTATCAAGTATTGAGCGTGGTGCATATGTCAAGATCTCGTATAATAAACCAGACTGAGAATAGATTAGCTCAAGTTGTTGAGCTCTCATGATGGCGTCTTCTTTGGAAAATACTCTCGACGTTGCGACGTATTTGGACAACTGTGGGACCAAAGACTTAAGAAACCACTTGAGCAGGAATGTTGGTGGGACTGATACCTTAATTCAAATCTTTCTGCATCTCCATTCTCGAATGTGATTAGAGATATGCTCCACTTTAGTTTGTGAGAAATTAGCCAGCAATTCAGTGCTAGCATCGTATCTCACAGGCAACTGGAAATGGTTTAGGAAATCCATCGCTAGTTCACCGAAGGAAGAGTATCTTGAGCATTCAAGCTCAATGTACCATTTTGTGACACTCCCAATGAGAGTACGTTGAAACAATCGCAATTGTACGGATTCATCTTCCAACGAGTTAGCTGAGCATCAAAGATGGAAGGTAGTCACATGATCTCCTGGATATTCGTTAGGCTTGGCTTCGAACTTTGGGATGTCCGAAGGCAACTTCATCAGCATAGGAGGCCAACGCGGATCGTGACAGATAGGGTCATTCAACAACCTTGTCAAGTCTGGCAAATGCAAGGTTGCCAGGAAGGGTAGTTTGGGTTGTTGGTGATAAACTGGGAAAAAGGGGCCTGGAGTTTGATTGGCACCAGGTTGCCAGAAAAATTTCAGTTGCTGGCCTAGATTTTGGTAGAAACCATGGCCATGGCTAGCATATGGATTTTGTGTGTGAGGAGACATCATCGGAAGATTTATAAAATAGGACATAGATGGTTGGGCATGCATTACATTCGAAGGACTTTGGGAAGGATTGTTGCATGTCAATCCCATGGGGATAGGCATAGTGCTTTGTCTGGGGTTCCATTGATTATGAAAAGAATTAGCCCAGATCAGCATTCCTGACGAGGGAACTAATCCCTGCCAAGAATTCCAAGGCCCTGCTGCGGAAGAAGTTTATGGGTGTGTCCCCTGCGTAGGAATAGTACCCTTCATAGGAATAGGCTGTCCAAAATTGGGGTTGCCCCTAGTTGGGAAAGTAGTTGACGAGAAGGCGTTGTTATAAAATTCACCGAACAAAGAAAATGGTGTCGAACCTACCGACATATTATGCGAAGGTGGTCCTTGACTCCCCGCTCCAAGTAAACTATGGTGTGCAGGTTGCCTGGAGGTTTGCTGATGTGAGCCACTGAGTGTAGGGGACGAAGGAGGTATACGACCTCCCCCATAAGAGAAAGCATTAAAAGGAGTAAGAGTGCCCCCAATGTGTCCTTACAGAGGTGCATTAGAGCTCCTTTCCCCCAGACTTGAAGTCTGTGAAGTGGAGTAGGAAAGTACAGGACTTGTACCTGAACTAGGCATCTCGTATGAGAATGGAGGGCCTATCGCACTTGGTGTGAAAGGGGTTGTGGCCACCGACAAAGACAAGATCGAACCACTGTGTGATGTAGAGGCAATCGAGACCATGGTGGCTCGGACCGGTGATGGTGGGTTAAGAGGTGGAAACTCTCCTGTGGTGACAACCGTAGTGGGAATTGAAGAATTCCCAGAAGGAGTAACAACATTTGTTTCCATTGCTGCATGTGACATTATCTGGCACTCGTAAGGATGAATCAGTACGATGGTGGGTGCCAAAATATCAGTGGCGGAGGTTTCAACCAGACCAAAAGCTTGTGCTCCAAGGTCTAAAACATTCGATTCCTCTGGATGTTGGTTGGGAACAATTTCTTGTGACTCGGTCACTTCAGAAGACCCTTGTTGGTCTAGCTTTCGCCTTAGTGGTGGCGGGGGTGGCTCTAGTGTAACCAGCGTCAGGCCAAGAAGCCTTCATGACCGGTGGAGCTCATGATCCTCCACTGTGTGAGAAGATCAAAGACACAATAGGGTAGTCTAATCATTCAAAAACAACACGCACTAAAAAATTCCCTAGAAGATAAGATAGGAAAACACTAAATTAATTGGAAGAACAGTTACAACAACCAACACTAGAGAAACTTATCGATGCAAGTGCAACTCGAAAATGGAAGTACCCTCCGGGCATACTCTGCAAAGCATGGCCCAATGTCTGTCCTAGGTACCATGGTATACCCCCACAGTCACCTGTGTGTGTCTCTAAAAAATATAGGCAACTAGGTTTCCAGCGCGCGAACAGTCACCAGGCGGGTACAGTCGAAAGTCAGGTAGACCATGATGAGGAGGGTATCGAGCCCGAAACCTGTCAAGGGTATCAAAATCAAGTGGTCTGGAAGACAAATGAGGACCTCGAATGGATTCGAGACCCACGAAGCCCCATGGAAAATGTAATCGACGGAATCCCAAAACAATCCCTCTATATGTGTTCTCCACTACGATTGGTGTCTAGCTTTGGAGGGGTTATCTCCGCTACCTTTCTACACAACACCTCATGTTTATCCCCTATGTTAGAGGGGGGTCCAGGATAAATTTCATGATACTGGACTTAGACACTCCCTAACTCAGACTCCAATGTTTGATTTTAATGGCCTTGAAGAGTTTTCTCTCCAACCTAATCCATGGCCCTAATCCTGAACTAGTTGGTTAACCCTACAAACATAAAAGTATAATAAATTTTAGATTTAGCGTTATTTTTATGGCTTGTCTTATTTCAAGGGGTATGGAAGTGAAACTAATGATGTTTGAAAGACGAAAGTAAAAAATGAACAGAAAGCTGGAAACAGAAATTTTCACTTAACGCAAATTTTCAACAACTTTTCAAAAAAAAAAAAAAAAATTCTAAGATCTTTTGAATCAGAAAACTTAAATAAGGATTTCACTCGACTACGAGCCACATAAGATCTAAGTAAACTATCAATAACTTAAGAAAACAAATATTTTTCCCTGGTTACTAATGCAAAATCACACTTTTCAACCAAACAAGAAAATGAAAGAGATTTTTTTTTTATTTAAATGTTGATAAAGAAAAAAGGAATAATACCAACAAGTCAAAAACCAAGAAAAAACTAGAATCACTTCAAAAAATCACACACTAGCAACTTAAAAAATGACTCTCACACTTGTCTAAAAACCCTAAAGAAAAAGAAAAAAATTCAATGAAAACTTTTAAATGAAAAAAGAAAGCAAAGGCTAAGATCAACCCTAAGCTACTAACTACTAGGACAAAGATTCAAAAACCTAAGAGGTATAACTCTTGTCAAGGGAAAGGATGACTACCTTACCCTCAACAAAAACTATCCTGCACAAGCACACTACTAACAATCCAACATCAAGCGTGTGCATGCAAGTTTTGTAGAGCCAGAGGGCGTGTACACACGTGCTAGCCTTATACAGGCCGCATGTATCTCTAAAACTCTGAAACAACTAAAAACATACAATCCAAACCAGGAAGAGACCACTGATATTGACAACCGGGATCTCTTGAAGGCTTAGACACTCTCTTTAACAGAAAAAGAAACCAATGTAATAAAAAAATTTGTAAAACAAACCAATCTGAGATGAGACTGGAAACAACCAAGACTTAGAAAGAAATCCAAAAAACCCCTGAGAATGACTGATTCTGATAGGGAAGAGGATGACTACCTCAAAACTTTTCTGGAATCTACACACTATTGCTACTTCTTCAGCTAGCGTTTACACGTAGGTTGTAGGAAAGTAGGGCGTTGGTACATGCGTGCAGACCTTATGCAGGCCGCATGTACCTCTGTGGGTCTCGAAAAAACACATTCAAGCAAATAACAGAGATAGATGGTATGGAAAACCAGACTCTCTGTCAGCTCAGGCTTTGCAGAAACTTCAAAAAACAGGAAAGAAAACCTAGTTTTTTAAAACTACCCAAAAATATTCCCAGGGACACTAAATACTTCCCCAGTATGGTCGCCAATTCTGTTGTGGTGGGAAATCCCCCTACGGACTAGAAAATAGGGTTATATTATGCATGCAGATATGACCGAATGAAACGTACTTTCTACCTTCGTCCCTAGACCTAATTCCCATTTCGTTTCAGCAAATACATGGTTAGACCAACATATCTTGTTCTGGATGTTTGATGTCGATCCTTCTTCATGCTTGATCGCTTATTGGCAGCTCTCCTCCCAAGGCTAACCTGCATACAAAACAAGAAACAAACTACACATGCATTTTACCTATAGACTAATGGGTTAGAGATTCAAACATATATTTATTGAACTATGAAGAACTCATATAGTGGGATGGGAAAAGCATTTCTTTATTATTAACTTTAATTAATCAACTTACAATGTCAAGACTGGACACTACTCCGCGAATCATGATCCTGGGCTCCTCTTCAAATGTCCTCCAACTTCTTTGCTTTGTATCTCTCTTTGCACA
>SNQJ01S0104743.1:17853-30234 GCA_010110895.2 Picea sitchensis
TTTCCCTAGAAGGAAACCCTCTATTATGAGGGAAATGTATTGCGACTATGCATTATGGCGAGTATTGTATTCTGAGAGAGGATACTGTGAGAGAAAGAATAGGAAGTTACAGCGGGTTTTGTTGTAGGTTGTACCCCTTCATTTGTTGGATAATAATAAAGGAAGGACCTGGAAATTTCTCTGGTGGGCGTAGCCCACACTGAATGAACCACGTAAATATATGTCTCTATTGTATTGTGTATATTCTGTGTTTTGTTTCCACATTTGTTTTATTTTATTGCTTCACGGTCTTGTTTTTCTAACACATACAATTCCACACCATACCAAGGCAAGGCATACCATACCATACCATACCATTGTAAGGCAAGGCAAGACATTGAATTGAAAGGCATGGCATGGAAAGGCATACCATACCATACCATACAATATCATGGAAAGGAAAGGAAAGGCATGGCATGGCATGGAAATGCAAGGTATGGAAATTCATGCATGGCATGGCATGGAATAGTAAGGAAAGGCATTGCATGACATGCCATCCCTCTCATTTCCTTTCCTTGTCATACCATGCATTGCCTTTCCTTGCCATGCCATTCCTTGCCATCCCATGCCATTACATGCCATGTCTTGCATTGCCTTGCTTTGTCATGCAAGGCATGGAAAGGCATGCAAAGGCAAGGCATGGCATGGAAAGGCAATGCATGGCAAGGCAAGGCATGGCATGGAATGGAAATACAAGGAAAGGAAAGGCATGACATGGAATGGCATGGAATGGCAAGGAAATGCATGACAAGGAATGGAAAGGAAAGGCATGGCATGGAATGGCAAGGCAAGGCATGGAAAGGCAATGCATGGCATGTAATGGCAAGGAAATGCAAGGCATGGCATGGCAAGGCATTGAAAGGAAAGGTACGGCATGGCATGGCATGGAAAAGCAAGGCAAGGCAAGTCAATACAAGGCATGGTATGGCATGGCATGGAAAGGCAAGGCATGGCATGGCAAGGAATGGTATCTAATGGAAAGGAATGGAATGTCATGAAAAGGAAATGCAAGGAATTCAAAAGCAAGGAATGACATGGAAACAAAAGGAAATGTAAGGCATGGCATGGCATGGCATGGAAAGGAAAGGTAATGCAAGGCATGGCATGGCATGGCATGGAAAGGCAAGGAAATGCAAGGCATGGCATGGCAGGGCATGCAAAGGCAAGGCATGGCATGGAAAGGCATGGAAAGGAAAGCTAAGGCAAGGAAATACAAGGACAAATATAATATCCCTTAAAAAACGTAATCATTAAATGAAAGAGGGCTGAAAATGAAAGCTTAAACTAGGGTTTAGATAACAAATTCTTGTTGAAATGAAATATGGCACATGACAACCCTACAATATTCAAGACATCAAGCCCTAAAGGGATGAAAATTATGACAAAAGTGTAATAAAATGTGTCAAGGTGTATTCCAAGAGTTTAATTGTCATCTTTCTCCCTTGGAATACACCTTTACACCTTTTTGTTGTGGTGGGAAATCCCTCTACGAACTAGCAAATAAGGTTATATTATGCATGCAGATATGACCGAAAGACACCTACTTTCTACCTTCATCCCCAGACCTAATCCCCATTTCTTTTCAGCAAATACATGGTTAGACCAACATACCTTGTTCTGGATGTTCGATGTCGATCCTTCTTCATACTTGATCGCTTGTTGGCAGCTCTTCTCCCAACGCTGGCCTGCATACAAAACAAGAAACAAACTACACATTCATTTTACCTACAGACTAATGGGTTAGAGATTCAAACATATATTTACTGAACTATGAAGAACTCATATAGTGGGATGGGAAAAGCATTTCTTTATTATTAACTTTAATGAATCAACTTACAATGTCGAGACCGACCACTGCTCCGCGAATCCTGATCCTGGGCTCTTCTTCAAATGTCCTCCAACTTCTTTGCTTTGTATCTCTCTTTGCACAAGGATGGCTAAAGGGTTGGGACAATGGGAATGTGCAATTGGGCAGAGTTTCTTTACTCTTATTCTCCTCTTCCAAATGGGACCCCTAACCCCTCTTTTATAGGCTAGAAGAAGCTAGGTATTTGGACGAACCCTCAGTCATGCATGGCCAGGAGTTTCAATTAACTCACCCAAACTTGTGTGTTCTATCGAAAAATTTCCTTTTTTCATGCTTTTGTCGGTCCATGTGGGTTGTTTTAGGTCAGCTAGTGTGTACATGAGTGCAGTAATGGAGTAGGACGCATGGGCCCTTATAAAAGAGGTTTTTTAAAGAGTTGTTCAACAGTGCTCTAGCAAAGAAGGGATCTGAGATGGCCTAATGCTAGGTAAGCATGTATGGTGCAAATTAGGGTTATAACAAATGCCCCCTAATGTGTGAGGTCATAAGAGAATCTGATGGCCGAAATACATTACCAATCTTTACTGATGTGCCGAACAAGTGAGCCCAAGAACCAGGAATCAGGAGGTGTCATCTACAAAATAACAAATGTCTCACCGAGGCGGGCATACGCATGCTCGGGATAGAATAAACGCATGGCTACCAATCAAATACACTGTAGATCCATGTCATATAACTATATAAAGTGTAGCCGCGAACAGTACACAATGGAGCTACATATCGAAATAAAAAAGATATACATGTAGAGTATCCATCTTCGTAGAAGTTGATAAGGCCTGATGGCTGGAGATGAGGGCTTCAAAGCTCGAGAAACAACTTCAAAATATTCAAAACTTGGGTAGGAGTGTAATATGAGTGTATGACTTCACTACCCAAAGGTCTTTGATGGCTCATCGGCCATGGACTAGAGAATATTGATGATCAGACTGAAGGCTTCATTGATTTCAAACAAAGACTTGATTGGACATTCAGGATGGTCGGGAATGAGGGCAAGAGAAAAATTCCAAAGGGGCCGACTCAGGCTTGGTAGAAACTTCCCTTGGACAACAACACAACAAATGATGAGACTTAGGCAGCATGGCATTAATCATAAGTTTACGAAGCAGGAGGCAATGCAAACTCTCCATATGTTTGGAAGAATAACCAAACAGTGGAGGACACAACTCTATGTAGCAAGAACAGCTTCATAGTTTGACAAACAAATGGATAGATGTGCTTTATCCAAGGGAGATTCATTATGATGCAAATAAAGAAAATACTTTTCCCTTCCTCTTTTTGGGGTATATTTGGTTTTTTTTGTCTTTTTCAATAATTTTGGAAAAAAGAATAAAGAAATGTTACGCTACAATGGAGGAACGAATGTGACAAACATACAAGTTCAAGGTGCAAGGACAATACTGATGTTCATAATAATGATACTCGGGAAAAATCCTCCAGGGGCCAAGGGTGTTAAAACGCAAAAGCAAAGTGCTACAAGGATAGCGTATAAGGTATGCAAATGTGGTTAACAAAACACACAATGGTAACGGCCTTCGATGCAAGTTTAACGAGCCCAGAGAAGGTAACTCAGTGGTTTTTCATATTTAGAGAGTCTAAAAAAACATAAAAGGAGACTCCATTGGGGTACCTTTTTCGAAGATAGTCTAGTCGGTTTGAAAAAGGGGTAAACTAGCACCGACAAGATGTCTATTCAAAACCATTTTAACGAGTGTGATAAGGACAAGATCACTCAGCCATTTTTTCATTTTCAAGGAGTCTGAAAAAAACTTAAATATGGACTTCGTCAGGAATTTTCTTCTGGACCAGTTTAACGAGTGTGAAAGAATAAGGTCACTCTGCGATCTTTTCAATTTTAGGGAGTCTGAAAAGAGCTTAACTATGGACTCCGTGGGGGTTCCTTTTTCGTAAGTTTAGTCCCTCAGGCCCGGAAAAGGGGTAAAATTATACCTGAGGGTACTCTTCTAAAGAACTAAAGTAACATAGAGTATACCTTTGTTCGTACAGTTGACCGTCCAGACCGAAAAAGGGGTAAACTACCGTCGGACAGACGTGACTTCAAATTTCAGTTTAACGAGCGTGAAAGGCCACAAGATCGCTCAGCAATCTTTTAATGTTTAGAGGGTCTAAAAAGGGATTAAAACAAGACCCATAGAGGTTAATTTTCTCAGTTAATCCAGACGATATTGAAAAGCATAAATGCAGTCTCACCGGATGTTTCTTTCAAATCTCAAAGTGAGCCTGAAAAACAACAAAGTTAGCTCATGATCGACTCTTTGTGGGTCGATGTCTGGCATCTCCTCGGGGGAGCAGTATGCTCTGACGAAAACATTGTCTATGACGCCAGGGGTTCTGAAGATATTGATAGGTATCGTTTCAGTAATGGTTTCCATATTACCCTCAGCATAGATCTCATGTGTAGCTAAAGGATTAATAGAACAAGACCTATCTCCAGACACAGTCAAGGTGAATTCTCCGGCCTCAATTCTATTTAAATCTGGGAGGGAGTATGATTTGTGATGAATATCATCCCAAGGTTTTTCTGAACTATTCATTGCTTCAATTACAGCTTCATCAGAGGGAAAGACTAAGTCTAATGAATCAGTGTCAGCGAGAAAACCCTGAGCCCAAATAGGCTCTAGAAGTGGATCGAACCCTTGTGCAGGAGTTGGATCAGTGTTAGCTAAATCTTGTTGGATGAAAGAGTATGCAAATTCAGTAGCGAACAAGGGCATGGACATGCCTGGGTGCCCTATTCCATCCATCATGACCAATGGGGAAGGAAGTATCCACATATCGTCAAAGTAAGTCATGCGGAATGACTAAACTTGAAAACTCTCAACCTTATGGTGATTGGATATAAACTTGATATCACCTTGAGGGGGTGGGTAATCGAAGGTACCCATCAAAGATAGGCACAAACCAACCCCTACGTTGACTACACCTAGTTGAGGATTATCGATCATTGGGACCGTGGATGCCCCCAATGAAGGGTCAGGTCTGGAGAAAGACAATTGATCGATGGTCATTATCTAACCCTTGTGTGCAAACAACAAGACCCTAAAAACTGTAGCAACCACATCTTGCATGGCATAAGTCCAACTCCTTCCTAACAAGAGGTTATAGTCGAGGGGAGCATCGACTACCTCCACCTCAAAACACACGATCTTCCCTCCTAACTGCACGGGGAAAGAGAGAATGATACCATGTGGTCGGAATGAATGACCATCGAAAGCAGTGAAGAGAGTAGGTGACGGAAACAAAACGAGTTGGCCAATGGCCTTCCAACATGCCAATGACATAATGCATGTCGATGCTCCCTCATCGACCACCGTGTGGAAAATATTCCAAGTAAAAGTTTTCATGGGATAAGCCACTACTATCTGAAATGCTACGTAGTAAGGCAGACAAGGTTTTAGGTTGGTTATATCCAGCATGATTGTACCTGGATTACAAGTCTCGGTAGATCCTAAACCGGTTAACAATAATTTCCTTTGGGAAGGGAAACTTTGGAGGACCTCCAAAGCAGACATCGCACAAGGGGTTTCTGATCAATATTCCACCACATAATAGTTATGGGCGGCCCTTGCGTTTGGGTTGTGAGAATATTTTTTGAACGCACCTTTGAGGGTGCGTGTCATTGTTTCACCTAATGTCTTCTCAATCTGTAGAGGAAGAGATGGGATTTTGGCTTCTTTGCCCTTCTCAAAAGTGCTTGGTTTACTATAGTCAGGCTCTCTAGTCGATATAAAAGAATCACCCTTCACCATATATACATTTGCATATGTTGGGTTGTTTGAAGATGGAGAGGGTCCTTGGTTGCCCCCTTCCGTGCTTGCAGAGGCTTGGGTTATATTTTGCCCATGTTGAAAAGGATTGGTTAACACAGCAGGTTGTTGTTGCATCACAAACTTTTGGGCCTCTGCAAGCCGAGGACATAAATGGGTCGAGTGGTCTTCCACGCATAAGTTGCATGGATACCTTGCCTCCAGTTTCTCAATATTTCCCCTGCTAGCATTATCGGTGGGTTTCTTATCCCCCTTACCCTTCTTTCATTGTTTTTTCTTTCCTTCGGGCTGTTGGGTGGCCTTTGGATTAGTCAATTTCACTGTGTGTACATCTGACGTTTTGGTAGGGGGAGCAGCCAAAGAAGTAGTTTGGTTGGTCGTTGTGTGTTGTATAGACAATTGTTGCAACTAAGTCATTAGTTGCTCAGCGGGGCTTTGTTTGTGATGAACCGAAAATACCATCGGCATGTGGTCTATCTCTCTGTCTAGTTTTATCAAGTATTGAGCGTGGTGCATATGGAAAGATCTTGTATAATAAACCGGACTGAGAATAGATTAGCTCAAGTTGTTGAGCTCTCATGATGGCGTCTTCTTTGGAAAATAATCCCGACGTTGCAACGTCTTTGGACAACTGTGGGACCAAAGACTTAAGAAACCACTTGAGCAGGAATGTTGGTGGGACTGGTACCTTAATTAAACTCTTTCTACATCTCCATTCTCGAATGTGATTAGAGATATGGTCCACTTTAGTTTGTGAGAAATTGGCCAGCAATTCGGTGCCAGCATCGTATCTCACAGGCAACTGAAAATGGTTTAGGAAATCCATCGCTAGTTCACCGAAGGAAGAGTATCTTGAGCATTCGAGCTCAATGTACCATTTCGCGACACTCCCAATGAGAGTATGTTGAAACAATCGCAATTGTACGGAGTCATCTTTCAACGAGTTAGCTGAGCACCAAAGATGGAAGGTAGTAACATGATCTCCTGGATATTCGTTAGGCTTGGCTTCAAACTTTGGGATGTACGAAGGCAACTTCGTCGGCATAGGAGGCCAACACGGATCGTGACAGATAGGGTCATTCAACAACCTTGTCAAGTCTGGCAAATGCAAGGTTGCCAGGAACGGTAGTTTGGGTTGTTGGTGATAAACTGGGAAAAAGGGGCCTGGAGTTTGACTGGCACCAGGTTGCCAGGAAAAGTTCAGTTGTTGGCCCGGATTCTAGTAGAAACCATGGCCATGGCTAGCATATGGATTTTTTGTGTGAGGAGACATCATCGGCAGATTTCCAAAATAGGACATAGATGGTTGGGCATGCATTATATTCGAAGGAATTTGGGAAGGAGTGTTGCATGTCGGTCCTGTGGGGATAGGCATAGTGCTATGTCTGGGGTTCCATTGATTATGAAAAGAATTACCCCAGATCGGCATTCCTGATGAGGGAACTAATCCCTACTAAGAATTCCAAGGCCCTACTGTGGAAGAAGTTTATGGGTGTGCCCCCTACGCAGGAATAGTACCCTGCATAGGAATAGGTTGTCCAAAACCGGGGTTTCCCCCAGTTGGGAAAGTAGTTGACGAGAAGGCATTGTTAGAAAATGCACCGAACAAATAAAATGGTGTCTAACCTACCGACATATTATGCGAAGGTGGTCCTTGACTCCCCGCTCCAAGTAAACTATGGTGTGCAGGTTGCCCGGCGGTTTGCTGATGCGAGCCACTAAGTGAAGGGGACGAAGGAGGTATACAACCTCCTCCGTAAGGGAAAGAATTAAAAGGAGAAAGAGTGCCCCCCATGTGTCCTCACAGAGGTGCATTAGAGCTCCTTTCCCTCAGACCTGAAGTCTATGAAGTGGAGTAGGAAAGTACAGGACTTGTACCTGAACTAGGCATCCCATATGAGAATGGAGGGCCTATCGCACTTGGTGTGAAAGGGGTTGTGGCCACCGCCAAAGATGAGATCAAACTACTGTGCGATTTAGAGGCAGCCGAGACCATGGTGGCTCAAACCAGTGACGGTGGGTTAGGAGGTGGAAACTCTCCTATGGTGACAACCGTAGTGGGAATTGAAGAATTCCCAGAAGGAGTAACAACATTTGTTTCCATTGCTGCGTGTGACATTGTCTGGCACTTGTAAGGATGAATTAGTACGATGGTGGGTGATGAAATATCAGTGGTGGAGGTTTCAACCAGACCAAAATCTTGCGCTCCAAGGTCTAAAACGTTCAATTCCTATGGATGTTGGTTGGGAACAATTTCTTGTGACTCGGTCACTTCAGAAGACCCTTGTTGGTCTAGCTTTCGCCTTAGTGGTGGCGGGGGTGGCTCTAGTGTAACCAGCGGTAGGCCAAGAAGCCTTCATGACTGGTGAAGCTCATGATCCTCCACTATGTGAGAAGATCAAAGACACAATAGGGTAGTCTAATCATTCAAAAACAACACGCACTAAAAAATTCCCTAGAAGATAAGATAGGAAAACACTAAATTAATTGGAAGAACAGTTACAACAATCAACACTAGAGAAACTTATCAATGCAAGTGCAACTCAAAAATGGAAGCACCCTCCAGGCATACTCTACAAAGAGTGGCCCAATGTCTATCCTAGGTACCATGGTATACCCCCGCAGTCACCTGTGTATGTCCCTAAAAAATATAGGCAACCAGGTTTCCAGCGCGCGAACAGTCACCAGGCGGGTACAGTCGAAAGTCAGGTAGACCATGATGAGGAGGGTATCGAGCCAAAAACCTATCAAGGGTATCAAAAGCAAGTGGTCTGGAAGACAACTGATGACCTCGAATGGATTTGAGACCCATGAAGCCCCATGGCAAATGCAATCGACAGAATCCCAAAACAAGCCCTCTATATGTGTTCTCCACTACGATTGGTGTCCAGCTTTGGAGGGGTTATCTCCGCTACCTTTCCACACATGAACTTGTGTTTATCCCCTATGTTAGAGGGGGGTCCCAGATAAATTTCACGATACTGGACTTAGGCACTCCCTAACTCAGACTCCAATGTTTGATTTTAATGGCCTTGAAGAGTTTTCTCTCCAACCTAATCCATGGCCCTAATCTTGAACTAGTTGGTTAACCCTACAAACATAAAAGTCTAATAAATTTTAGATTTAGCGTTATTTTTATGGCTTGTCTTATTTCAAGGGGTATGGAAGTGAAACTAATGATGTTTGAAATATGAAAGTAAAAAATGAACAGAAAGCTGGAAACAAAAATTTTCACTTAACGCAAATTTTCAACAACTTTTCAAAAAAAAAAAAAATTTTCTAAAATCTTTTGAATCAGAAAACTCAAATAAGGATTTCACTCGACTACGAGCTACTTACGATCTAAGTAAACTATCAAGAACTTAAGAAAACAAATATTTTTCCCTGGTTACTAATGCAAAATCACACTTTTCAACCAAACAAGAAAATGAAAGAGATTTTTTTTATTTAAATGTTGATAAAGCAAAAAGGAATAATACCAACAAGTCAAAAACCAAGAAAAAACTTCTGGCCTAATCACATATCGCAAAGAATCACTTCAAAAAATCACACACTAGCAACTTAAAAAATGACTCTCACACTTGTCTAAAAACCCTAAAAAAAAAAAAATTCAATGACAACTTTTAAATGAAAAAAGAAAGCAAAGGCTAAGATCAACCCGAAGTTACTGACTACTAGGACAGAGATTCAAAAACCTGAGAGGTATAACTCTTGTCAAGGGAAAGGATGATTGCCTTACCCTCAACAAAAACTATCCTGCACAAGCACACTACTAACAATCCAACATCAAGTGTGTTCACGCGAGTTGTGTAGAGACAGAGGGCGTGTACACACGTGTTGGTCTTATACATGCCGCGTGTATCTCTAAAACTCTTAAACAACTAAAAACATACAATCCAAACCAAGAAGAGACCACTGATATTGAGAACGAGGATCTCTTGAAGGCTTAGACACTCTCTTTAACAGAAAAAGAAACCAATGTAAGAAACAAATTCGTAAAACAAACCAATCTGAGATGAGACTGCAAACAACCAAGACTTAGAAATAAATCCAGAAAACCCCTGAGAATGGTTGATTCTGACAGGGAAGAGGATGACTGCCTCAAAAAAAATTTGGAATCTACACACTACTGCTACTTATTCAGCTAGCGTTTACACGCAGGTGTAGGAAAGTAGGGCACTGATACACGCATGCATACCTTATGCAGTCCGCATGTACCTCTGTGGGTCTCGAAAAAACACATTCAAGCAAATAACAGAGATAGCTGGTATGGAAAACCAGACTCTCTGTCAGCTCAGACTTTGCAGAAACTTCAAAAAACAGGAAAGAAAACCTAGTTTTTTAAAACTACCCAAACATATTCCCAGGAACACTAAAGTCTTCCCCAGTATGGCCGCCAATTCTGTTGTGGTGGGAAATCCCCCTATGGACTAGCAAATAGGGTTATATTATGCATGCAGATATGACCGAAGGAAACGTACTTTCTACCTTCGTCCCCAGACCTAATCCCCATTTCTTTTCAGCAAATACATGGTTAGACCAACATATCTTGTTCTGGATGTTCGATGTCGATCCTTCTTCATGCTTGATCACTTATTGGCAACTCTCCTCCCAAGGCTGACCTGCATACAAAACAAGAAACAAACTACACATGCACTTTACCTACAGACTAATGGGTTAGAGATTCAAACATATATTTATTGAACTATGAAGAACTCATATAGTGGGATGGGAAAAGTATTTCTTTATTATTAACTTTAATTAATCAACTTACAATGTCAAGACTGGCCACTGCTCCGCGAATCCTGATCCTGGGCTCATCTTCAAATGTCCTCCAACTTCTTTTCTTTGTATCTCTCTTTGCACAAGGATGGCTAAAGGGTTGGGACAATGGGAATGTGCAATTAGGCGGAGTTTCTTTACTCTTATTCTCCTCTTCCAAATGGGACCCCTAACCCTTCTTCTATAGGCTAGAAGAAGCTAGGTATTTGGACGAACCCTCGGTCATGCATGGTCGGGAGTTTCAGTTAACTCACCCAAAGCTGTGTTTTCCGTCGGCAACTTTCCTTTTTTCATGCTTTTGTTGGTCCACGCGGGTTGTTTTAGGTCATCTAGCATGTACACGTGTGCAGTAATGGAGTAGGGTGCGTGGGCCCTTATAAAAGAGGTTTTTAAAAGAGTTGTTCAACAATGCTTTGGCAAAGAAGGGATCTGAGATGGCCCGATGCTAGGTAAGCATGTATGGTGCAAATTAGGGTTATAACACTTTTATTACATTTCTATCATAATTTTCATCCCTTTAGGGCTTGATGTCTTGAATATTGTAGGGTTTTCATGTGCCATCTTTCATTTTAGCAAGCATTTTTTATTTAAACCCTAGTTTAAGATTTCATTTTCAGCCCCCTTTAATTTAATGATTACTTGTTTTAAGGGTTGTTATATTTTTCATCTTGTAACTTAGTTAATATCATTTATTGGCTTGGCGAGGCATGGCAATGTTTTTTTTTTTATTATTCTTGTTTCATTGCAATCCACATTTTGATTTGACTTTTTCCTTGCATAGTTTTATGGAACGTTATATTTATTGTTATATAGGTTAAAATGTGAAACTACATGACAAGACATGGGAAGCTACATGACAATGGAATGGAAATGGCATGGAATGGAAATGGAAATGGCATTCTATGGCATGGCTTGGCAAGGCATAGCATTGGCATGGAAATGGCATGGCATGGCATTGGCATGGCATGGAAATGGCATGGCATGGAAATGGCATGGAATGGTATGGGTTGGCAAGGCATGGAAATGGCATGGAAATGGAATGGCATGGAAAGGGATGGAAATGGAAATGGAATTTCATGGAATGGATTGGCAAGGCATGACAATGCCGTGGAAATGGCATGGCATGGCATCAACAGGTTTGTGGGATTGGGTTTGGGAGGATCCTTTGTCTCCTTGTGTGCTCTAACCCAAAAATTGGGTATGAATGTTCAATAAACTCTCATAGATGGTGAAGGGAAAAGAATAATGGTTTCAAGTCTCCCTGGAGAAATTTTGGTAGCATAGCGTTACTTTCTATGGTGTGTCATGAAATGTAACCTCAAAACCTTTATTTATAGGTGGAAAATTATACCCATTCTAAGATCTAGTTTTCATGTGAACTCTCTCATTCTATTGATAAAAAATAATAAGTTTAGTGGACATCATGGAATACCGAATAAGTGTTATTAATAATTAATGGGTTTAACAAAATTCACATATACCCACTACAAAAGCTAAACAAACATGAGTGCACTAATGAGTCATTGACTAGTCTTTTTGGCATTTATGAAAGGTTACACATAAATCAAATGATTTTATACATGTCATGCATAGAAAGAGGGGAATAAGGTGTGTGCCCTATAAAATTATCAAATTATGGATTGAATCAACTAAGAAACTAATAGCTAGGCTTCTCAAAGGAATGTCAAAGGAAGACTAGGGTCAAGGTTTTGTCCTAAGGAGACTAGGAATATTAGGACTTATACCTAGAGGAGAAAAGAAATAAGTTTATCATGTAGCTCTAGTAAGAGAAGAAGTTAGGGTTTTGTGGCATTTGAAAACCCTAGTGCTACCTAATGTGCTTGTTATCGAGAAGATAGAGGGATTTGATCTTGTACAAGTGTGGGATACAAATGTAGGTTCCAAAAA
>SNQJ01S0104743.1:30244-49236 GCA_010110895.2 Picea sitchensis
ATTCAACGTCGTCTAAAATGTACATTTTTAACAAAATGGCAACTTGTGCCCAATATACAAAGCAACAACAAGTGCCCTAACATAAAAAAAACATCCATATGGTCGCCTAGATACAAAATGGCAGTAGTTGGTCAATCATTGATCATTTCCACCCTTTCCACCCTCGAGAGCATCCTAGAAATTTGTCTCACTTCTCTTGATCAAGGAAGCACCTCGAGAGGTTCTAGGCCTAGGCATGCTTCGATGCTTTGGAGACTGCACAAAGAATAAACATTGTTATAAGTTTTTTTCCTCAATAATTAATAGACATACAAAATAAAAATTTATAATTTAACCTAAGATAACTCACTGCATATGCTACTATCAATCATGAGGGTGTTACCCTCCTCCATAACCCCAATCTCTCTGTGATGCCACCCTGCATCAGTTACAAGGATAAAGTCAAGAAAATTAAATAAATATTCATAAAATCAAATTCATGAAACATAAAAAATTATCATCAATGCATTATCTCACCGTGAATATCCCATGCCTTCTAGTGGGAAAACCCCCCTATGAGTACACCAGGGTTCAAAATGTAGGCAAATCAAGTAACCGTCTAAAAGTCAACTACTTCTCTAAACTACCCTAAACATACCAAAAATCATACAAGAAAATAAAATATGAGGGAGATCGGGTAACTATACCTCTACTCTATGTCCGGTGATGATCCTATCGTGCTTGGAAGATTTGATGACTGGATGCCTCCTCCCAGAGCTATCCTGCACCCAAAGATTGACAAACAAAAAACAACAAACATGCTATTCCATATAAAAATTGGGGTTAGATGTTAGAATATCGAAACATAAACCAAGAAAATCATTCAATACACTGTGATTTGGGACAGGAAAAGTAATTCTTTTATTTATAACTCAATGATTATACCTTTAAAATAAAAGTCGACTACTGCTCCACGAACCTAGTCCGGGATCCTCTTCACCAAGATCCAAGTGCACCTTTGTATGGATTATCCTCTCAACCTTCTTATCTCTTCTTGAGAAGTGAATGGGTTTTGATGGAGGAAGAAAGGATAATGGGGAAATGCTAAGGAAATTCTCACAAAAGGGTTGCAATAACTTAGGCAAGGAGGGGATGTGAAATGGGCAGAGTTTCACTGTTCTTATGTATAGATGTAAAATGAGACCCCAAAACCTCCTTTTATATTAAAAAAGTATGGTTATTTGATTGGGTGACGGGATATAGGCAGTGGATTAGTTCGGAAACTACCCAATAGCCCGTAATATCAACGAATTCCTTGCAACTTTTTATTTTTTGCAAGTAAACGTGGGATGTAATGGTGCAGCATGCATATGTGTGTGATCTATAGTGGTGTAGCAAGAGTATGTATGCGGTAAATAGTGGTGCCAGGTGCATACATATTCAAAAAATTGGTTTTTTAGAAGAGAAACTCAATAGTTCTTTGAAAAAAAATGCAAGTAAGAGGATCAAAGGCTAGGTATGCATGTGTAGATAAATTTAGGGTTATAAAAGATGCCCCCTAATGTGTGATGTCAGAAGAGCATCTGATGGCCTAAATACATTACAAAATATTCACCAATGTACGAAACGAGTGAGCCCAGGATCAGAGTTCCGGAGGTTCCATCTGCAATATGATGCAGGAGCATCACTCCATGTCAACCAGCTAGCCAGCCAACCATGTCGAGCGCACGCATTCAATGCTGAAGAGAGGCGTCGTCCTCATTTTGATTTAGAATTGAATGTAATTAAATGTTTAAGCTGTTGAGTTGTGAAGTCGTGCCTTTGCGCAGTCTATAGATAAGATAGGCCTTTAATGTTTGTAAGGCTGAGATCTAGATCCAGATGTTGTACTAGACAGCCCATTCAATGTAATTGAATAGGGTAGGTAGATTGGAGGGAAGAGCTCGAAGAGCCCCCTCAAGTAAAAGAGATTTTGTATCTCATTTTGGTAGAGGAGTTGTATTTGTAGTGTGTGAGAAGTCGAGAGTTAGAGTGTGATAGTTTGCAAGTAGAGAGTAGAAGAGAAGGAGCCGAGACCTTGTTACAGGTCGTGCTCAAGAACACCTTGTAAATACAGGCATTTTCCATTTAATATAAACAACAGTTTTTCCTGCATGTATTTCTATGTTATGTGAATGTCTGTGAGTGTTCTTATATGTTGTAGATGTATGTTGTTATCATGCATTTGCAGGAGTGTGTTTGATTTCCAGGTTTGAGGTTCTTTGTGGTTTCATGCCAGGAGGGCGTGACAGAGTACTGCAGTCTCTGAATACCAGTGCACAGAAGCACTTCTGAATTCTGTGGGTTCAGACAAAGACATGCTATGGCACAAGAACTGGAGTCAACAACTCAGGGGAAGACCTCAAGCTTTCTAAACACCTTGGAGGCAAGGCTGTGGGCAGAAACACAGTTGCAAACAGAAGCTCTGAGGAGTTTTCTAAAGATCTGCCAAGTGCGCATCGAGCCAGTGCAAGGAGTGCACAGAAGAAGAACTCTGTTGTGAGTTTAGACAAAAGAAATAGAATCACTGAGGATTTTGAGAGCTCTGCCAAGTGGGCATTGAGCGAGAGAAAGGAGGACACAAAAAGAGAACGGAACTTTTGAACGTTCTGGGAGGAGATACTCTGCCAGGAGGGCATTGATTTAGTGTGCAAACAAGCACAGAGAGAAGAGAACTCTCTAAGTTCTGTATTGTGAAGGAAGGGTCCACTAAGGGATCTTCACAGGGTTGTTGAACACCCTGCAGACTCAGCAAGAGGTTGCTTGAGCAGAGGGATAGCCAGGAGGGCATCCAAATATTCTCCATCTGTGGCAAAAGGAAGAAGGATAAAATCCCTTAGGGGTGTGAGCATTTGAGAAGCTCAGGAGAGACAACATTGTGTGTGTGTTAAAACTCTGCAGAGGTGCATGAGTTGAAGAATCCTTCAAGGATTCGAAAGGAACAAGATCAGGAGGGCGAGTTCTTCAAGCACAAAGTCATGGCTGCAAGGAGTGCAGAGGTTGAAGAACTCTTTGGAGGAGTTCAGAGTTCCCAGAAGCTCAGGAGGAACAATTTTTTATACGCGGGGCGAAGCTCCAAGAGTGAGGAGTTCGCAGAGTAGAAGGAAGGCCAAGGTTGAAGCCTCTGGAATATTGAAATTCTTCCAAGTCTTGGAAGACAGTGTGCAAGCTCAAGAGAGAGAACAGCAGCCGCCAAATCAGCTGAAGAAAAGAGATCTGGACCGTTGAAGATTTCACATCCAGGAAGGAAGCTCAGGAGTGAGCGCACAGGAAGAAATGATCTGCATCATCAGATCTAGAGAAAAATCCCGACAACCGTCAGATCTAGTGAAGGAGCGAGGAGGTTACGACTGGGTTTCCAACGTGTGAGCCCAGGAGATTGTGGATCGTCGGATGTTCACATAGATACCTGTAATCCATTGGATCGAACAGGAGGTGCATAGGGTTTAACCCTTCTCATGCCAAGCAAAATTTTTGNGACAGGTATCGGGATATCAGAGTTCTCAAGGTCGAGAAAGTCAGGACATTTCAAGTCTCAAAATAGAAAGAGAACGATCTGAGCTATCCGTTTGTGGAGACACGTGGTGGAGATCAAGAGACCCATCGGTATATCGACTACCGAGGTTTTGAGTTGACAAAGGATTCCTGTCATCGGGGTATCGAAAACTCTGAAACAGTAAGATTGGATCAGGGCCATCCATCAGTTGGGGACACGTGGCAGAGATCCAGATTATCGGGGAAAGTCCTGATAGAAAGTCAAATCGGCACATCGGGGTTCGACATTTTCCAGATCCAGAGGACAAGACTTCCGGAGCATCAGAAGTCCCAAAACCACGAGAAAACCACAGTCGTGGATCTTGGGAGGGACATGTGTCGCGATCATCCAACATTGGAGATACGGACATCGGAGGTTGTGTAGGTAAGTGTTTTTGGTTTTGTAATTGGCGAAAACCCGAGGGTTGATCTGAACCGTCCATCCACTTGGGATGCATGTCAGAGATCTGAAGAAAGTCGGAGTTCGGAATTTTGTGAGTCCTGAAGACGAGGCGCCCGAGACATTTGAAGTCGCGAAATCGCAAGAGGCAATCAGGACCGTCCATCTTGGGGGGACGTGTGGCAGTGATCGAGGCCTTCGGAGAGAGTCCCGATAGGAAGAGTCGTCAATCGGGAAATCGCGAGTCGGGATATCAGGAATCCCGTGGACAAGGGGTTTATGCATTTCAGCATTGCGATGTCTGAAACCTTGAAAGAAGGGAATAAGGTTGCGGTCTTATGAGAAGAGGTCACATGGACTAGGGCATATCCAAGAGGGGCTAAGGCGAAAGGGAGAGCATCGGTATATCGGAGATCGGGAATCCCGTGGACAAGGGGTTTATGCATTTCGGCATTGCGATGTCTGAAACCCCAATAGGAGATAAGATTGTGGTCTTATGGGATAACGGTCATGTGGACCAGGAGTTTAGCCAAGAGGGATAACATGTAAAGGTGTGTGTCGGTGAATCGGTGATCGGGAGATCGCGGGGATAGAGGTGCGTGACATTGGGGATCACGAAACCCTGAAACCCGAAATTAAGATCGGGGAAGTTCGCGGTCAGAGTGCAGAAGGTCGTGAAGAAAGAGTAGGACCTGTGGATTGGGTTTTTTAGTAAAGATTCCAGCAAGGAATCAAATGAGCTAATTCGGCTCGCTTGGTGATTGAACGATCCTATGAGCGGACGTAGAGTGCGTCTGCATCTGTCATCAAGTGGTATCAGAGCTAGAACTCTGGTTGTATATTTCAAGAAGAGGGAGAAGGTAAAGGAAGACAGGGTTGTTGAGGACTCTGTGGTGATTGTTTGCAGGTAGGCAGCAATCAAGAAGACAGTCAGCAGGACTGTAGGAGGAAGTTGGGACACTCAGGTTTATAGAGTGATAGCAGCAGGTTTTCTAGGAGAGAAGACAGGGACAACAACATGGCTACTGAAGGCCGTAGTTATGCTGGAAGGAAAAACTCAGATCTGTGGAGCCAAAAATATATAGATGAAGAGCTCGTTGATATAAAGAAAGAAATAGAAAAACTTGCATTGTGGATGCAGCAGAAAGCAAAGCTGAGATGGGTGTATGAATGGCCCATGAGGAAGGCAAAATAAAAATGGCCAGTCAAGGAGTTGATGGTCAAAAGACAGCAGAGGTTGTTAAGAGGATGGTTGAGGTATGCTGAAAACCTCAATGGACCAGAAGAAGAAATGGTTCAGATATGTGAACCAGAGACTGGGAACATTCTTGGTGAAGAGAATGAAATGGGATCAGCTGAGGATCTCAGGAACTGCCAGGAGGGAAGGGAGGAAATTCCAGTTTCCCAGGTAGGCAAAGAGCTAAGATCGATGTGGGATCTCACGAACTATCATGAGGAAACCTAAGGAATTTCACATTGCCAGCTGGGAAATGAAAGGAGGTCGTTGCGGGATCTCGAAGACTGTCAGGAGGGTAGTGGAAGCATCTCAAATTGCCAGGAGGGCAGAGATGAGCATTCGAGACTATATGAAAGTCTCATGGACTCAGAGGTGAGTTCAATTCAGCAAGGAGTGTTGATGAAGATGGGATCAGTTGATCTCATAATATGCCAGGAGAGAAGTGGATAGATCCCATATTGCCAGGTGGGCAAGGATGAGCAGGCGAGTTGGAATCAGCCTAAGGAGCTGACAGAGTAGGTGATCTCGGAGATGAGTTCGGATCAGCAGATGCAGCTGACTGAGGAGGAAGATAAGGATAATATTCTGATGATTGGGGGAATTGAAGTAATCCTACCATTTTCCCGAGAGGAGGTAGAAGTTTGTATTGCAGATGCAGCAACAGCAGAAGAACAGTCAGTTGTGACTGTCAGGGAAGAAAAATTGGAGCAGGTGTTTGAGACTGCCCAAGCAGAAGCAGAAGAGGAAAATGAGCATTTTGAGGAATGGCTCAACATATCCAACCAAGAAGTTGAGGAAGATGTAGCACTAAAGATGACAGTAGAAGAAGCAGGAGAGGATGATGGGCATTCTGAGGAATGGCTCAACGCTTTCAGCCAGGAATTTGAAAGGACTGCAACCTGGGAGTTTGTAGCAGAAGAAGAAGGGGAAGACAGCATTTGTTTTGCTGATATGTGGGAACAAATTGAAGCCCTGGAAGAGAGGTTGAAAGTGTAGAGCATGCACATCCAACAGGTAAAGTTGGAAGCTGATGAAGAAGGCATGGGAGATTTCAGTGATCTGCCCATGTGTAGAAACTTTTTGCAGCTGATGAGACTGCGTGAACAGATCCAGCCACTGGAACAATTGGATGAAGTGATCGAGGAGATCAGAAGGCTGATGTCAGAGTCAGCAGAAACTGTCAGCAAGGAAAAGATGGGCAGAAAGGAAGAAGCAGCAGTAGCAACAGCAACAAGGAGATGGAGAAGATGAACAGCTCCAGAGGATGATTTGGGATCCAAGAGGATTTCAACATCAGAGATGGGAATCTCATAAGAGGGAGATCATGAATTTTTCAACTGAGGGGTATGATGCAGGAGCATCACTCCACGTCAGACAGCCAGCCACGCCGAGTGCACGCATTCAATGCTGAAGAGAGGCGTCGTCCTCATTTTGATTTAGAATTGAATGTAATTAAATGTTTAAGTTGTTGAGTTGTGAAGCCATGCCTTTGCGCAGGCTGTATATAAGATAGGCCTTTAATGTTTGTAAGGCTGAGATCTAGATCCAGATGCTAGACTAGACAACCCATTCAATGTAATTGAATAGGGTAGGTAGATTGGAGGGAAGAGCTCGAAGAGCCCCCTCAGGTAAAAGAGATTATGTATCTCATTTTGGTAGAGGAGTTGTAGTTGTAGTGTGTGAGAAGTCGAGAGTTAGAGTGTGATAGTCTGCAAGTAGAGAGAAGAAGAGAAGGATCCGAGAACTTGTTATAGGCCGTGCTCAGGAACACCTTGTAAATACAGGCATTTGCCATTTAATATAAACAACAGTTTTTCCTGCATGTATTTCTATGTTATGTGAATGTTTGTGAGTGTTCTTATATGTTGTAGATGTATGTTGTTATCATGCATTTGCAGGAGTGTGTTTGATTTCTAGGTTTGAGGTTCTTTGTGGTTTCATGTCAGGAGGGCGTGATAGAGTACTGCGGTCTCTGAATACCAATGCACAGAAGCACTTTTGAATTCTGTGGGTTCAGACAAAGACGTGTTGCGGCACAAGAACTGGAGTCAACAACTCAGGGGAAGACCTCAAGGTTGCTAAACACCTTGGAGGAAAGGCTGTGGGTGGAAACACAGTTGCAGATGGAAGCTCTGAGGATTTTTGTGAAGTTCTTCCAAGTGGGCATCGAGCCAGTGCAAGGAGTGCACAGAAGAAGAACTCTGCTGTGATTTCAGACAGAAGAAACAGAATCACTGAGGATTCTGAGAGCTCTGCCAAGTGGGCATTGAGGGAGAGAAAGGAGGACACAAAAAGAGAACAGAACTGTTGAACGTTATGGGAGGAGATACTCTGCCAGGAGGGTATTGAGTTAGTGTGAAAACAGGCACAGAGAGAAGAGAAATATCTGAGTTTTGTATTGTGAAGGAAGAGTCCACTGAGGGATCTTCATAGGGTTGTTGAACACCTGCAGACTCAGCAAGAGGTTGCTTGAGCAGAGGGATAGCCAGAAGGGCATCCAAATATTCTCCATATGTGGGAGAATAAATAAGGATAAAATCCCTTAGGGGTCTGAGCATTTGAGAAGCTCAGGAGAGACAGCACTGTGTGTGCGTGAAAACTCTGCAGAGATGCATGAGTTGAATAATCCTTCAAGGATTCAAAAGGAACAAGCTCAGGAGGGCGAGTGCTTCAAGCACAGAGTCGTGGCTGCAAGAAGTGAATAGGTTGAAGAACTCTTTGGAGGAGTTCAGAGTTCCCAAAATCTCAGGAGGAACAGCGTTTTTATACGCGCGGTGAAGCTCCAAGAGTGAGGAGTTAGCAGAGTAGAAGGAAGGCCAAGGTTGAAGCCTCTGGAAGATTGAAAATTTTCCAAGTCTTGGAAGACACTGTGCAAGCTCAGGAGAGAGCACAGCAGCTGTCAGATCGGCTGGAGGAAAGAGATCTGGACTGTTGAAGATTTCATGTCCAGGAAGGAAGCTCAGGAATGAGCGCACAGGAAGAAACGATCTACATCGTCAGATCTAGAGAAAAATCCCATCAGCCGTCAGATATGGCGAAGGAGTGAGGAGGTTACGACCGGGTTTCCAAGGTGTGAGTCTAGGAGATTATGGATTTTCGAATTTTCACATAGATACCCACAGCCGTTGGATCGGACAGGAGGTGCACGGGGTTTAAACCTTCTCACACCAGGCAAAAGTTCCGGCAGGTATCAGGATATCGGAGTTCCCGAGGTCGAGAAAGTCAGGACATTTCAAGTCTCGAAATAGCGAGAGAATGATCTGAGCCATCCGTTTGTGGAGACATGTGGTGGAGATTGAGCGACCCGTCGGTATATCGGCTACCAGGGTTTTGAGTTGACAGAGGATTCCTGTCATCGGGGTATCGAAAACTCCAAGATGAAAAGATTGGATCAGGGTCGTCCATTAGTTGGGGACACGTGGTGGAGATCCAGATTATCAGGAAAGTCTCGATAGAAAGTCAAATTGACGCATCAGGGTTCGGCGTTTTGCGGATCCAGAGGAAAAGACTTCTGAACCATCAGAAGTCCCGAAACCGCGAGAAAACCACAGCCGTGGATCTCGGGAGGGACATTTGTCGCAATCATCCAACATCAGAGATCCGGACATCGGAGGTTGCATAGGTAAGTTTTTTTGGTTTTGTAATTGGCGAAAACCCGAGGGTTGATCTGAACCGTCCATCCACTTGGGACGTGTGTCAGAGATCTAAAGAAAGTCGGAGTTCAGCATTTCGCGATTCCTGAAGATGAGGCACCCGGGACATTTGAAGTCACGAAATCGTGAGAGGCGATTAGTACTGTCCATCTTGGGGGGACACGTGGAAGTGATCGAGGCCTTCGGAGAGAGTCCCGATAGGAAGAGTCCTCAATCGGGAAATCGCGAGTCTGTATATCAGGAATCCCGTGGACAAGGGGTTTATGCATTTCGGCATTGTGATGTCTGAAACCCTGAAAGAAGGGAATAAGGTTGCGGTCTTATGAGAAGCAGTCACATGCACCAAGGCATAGCTAGGAG
This sequence comes from Picea sitchensis, assembly GCA_010110895.2. Classification (NCBI taxonomy): domain Eukaryota; kingdom Viridiplantae; phylum Streptophyta; class Pinopsida; order Pinales; family Pinaceae; genus Picea; species Picea sitchensis. The sequence goes on from SNQJ01S0104743.1 coordinate 39,447, forward strand.
GGGCTAAGGCAAAAGGGAGTGCATCGGTATATCGGAGATCGGGAATCCCATGGACAAGGGGTTTATGCATTTCAGCATTGCGATGTCCGAAACTCCGATAGGAGATAAGACTGCGGTCTTATGGGATAACGGTCATGTGGACCAGGATTTTATCCAGGAGGGCTAACATGTAAAGGCACGTATCGATGAATCGGTGATCAGGATATCGCGGGGACAGAGGTGCATGACATTGGGGATCACGAAACCCTGAAACCCGAAATTAAGATCAAGGAAGTTCGCGGTCGGAGTGCAGAAGGCCTTGAAGAAAGAGTAGGACTTGTCAATTGGGTTTTTTAGCAGAGATTCCAGTAGGGAATCAAATGAGATAATTCGGCTCGCTTGGTGATTGAATGATCCTGTGAGTGAACGTAGAGTGTGTCTGCGTCTGTCATCAGAAAATAACAATTGTCTCTCCAAGGTGGGCATACCCATGCTCGGGATGAAATAAATAATGGATTCCAATCAAATAAATTGCATATCCATATGATATAACTATATAAATTGTATTTGTGAGTAATACACAACGGATCTACATCTCAAAATCAAAGATATACAAGCAGAGTATCCATATTCAAGAAGCCAATGATGGTTGATGATTGGGTATGAGGTCTTCATATATCGAGCAACAAATTCAAGATATTCAAAAATCGAGTAGGATTACAATGTAAGTATATGACTTCACTACCAAGTGGTCTTCGACAACTCATTGGGAAAAGACAAGAGGATCTCGATGATCAGGCAGAGAACTTCATTAATTTTGAATCAAGACTTAACTAGACTTTTAGGATGGTTGACTCATGAGGTCAAGAGACAAACTGCAGAAATTCCAACTCAGGTTGGGTGAAACTTCCCTTGGCCAAAAGCATGAAATATGATCAGACTCAGGAAGCATGACATTGACATAAGTTCACGATGTCGGAGGCAACGCAAATTCTCCATGTGTTTGGAAGAGTAACCAAATGGGGGAGGAAATAGCTCTATGTAGAAAAAACAACTTCCTAAGGTCATATTAGATCCCAATGCTTGACAAACAAATGGAAGGATGTGCTTTTTCCAAGGGCGACTCATTGTGCTACCAAAAAAGAATATATATTTCCCGTCCCCTCTTTTTGGCTTTTATTTTTTTTTGTCTTTTTCAATTTTTTAAAGATCTTGAAAAAGAATAAAAGAATGCTACGTTACAAAGGAGGAACGAGTGTCCCAAGCAGGCATACTAGTTCCAAGCGCAAGGAACGCACTAATGCTCAGAGCAAGGAGACATGTGCAAGAAAAGGAAACTCGGGGAAAATTCCTTCATGGGTTAAGGTGTTAGGTCGCAGAGGCAAAGTGCTACAAGGCTTGTGTATAAGGCATGCTTCAAAGGTTCAGTTGAGAGCAACATGGAGCCGACATTAGGCCAAAGACGCAGAGATGAAATTGTGATTAACAAGAGACAATGAAACCCCCTTCAATGTCTTTTTAACGATCCCATAGAAGGTAAGCTCGTTAGTTTTTTCACATTTTAGAGAGTCTGAAAAAACGTTAAAGAAGACTCCAAGGGGTACCTTTTCAGAAATAGTCTAGTCAGTTCGAAAAAGGGGTAAACTAGCACCGAAAAGACTTCTATTCAAAACCATTTTAACGAGTGTGATAAATACAATATCACTCGGAAATATTTTCAATTTTAAGGAGTCTGAAAAGAGCTTAACTATGGACTCATTGCCTTTTTCTGGATTTCATCTCCTTAGCCCAAAAGAGTATAAAAGTTACTAAGGAGAACTCTCCTGGAGAGACGAATCTCCCGAGGTGTACCTTTTTTCTCCATAATCCACAGACCGGAAAAAGGGGTAAACTCATGCCAATAGATGTTATTTTGTACCAATTTAACAAGTGTGAAGGTACAATGTCACTCGGAGATCTTTTCAATTTTAAGGAGTCTGAAAAGAGCTTAACTATGGACTCTGTGGGGGTTCATTTTTCGTAAGTAATCTCCAAGGACCGAAAAAGGTGATAAACCAAAACCAAGGAGAATGTTTCGTTTTCGTAAATTTAGTCCCTCATGCCCGAAAAAGGGTTAAACTTATACCTGAGAATACTCTTCTAGTGAACCGAAGTTCCTAGAGTATACCTTTGTTCGTACAATTGACCATTCAGACCAAAAAAGGGGTAAACTACCATGGGACAGACGTGCCTTCAAATTTGAGTTTGGAGAGCGTGAAGGACAACAAGATCGCTCGGAATATTTTCATGTTTAGAGAGTCTGAAAAGGGATTAAAGAAGACTCTGGAAGGTTACTTTTCTCAGTTAATCCAGACAAGATTGAAAAGCATAAATAAAGTCTCGTCGGATGTTGCTTTTTTATTTCAAAGCAAGCTTTGAAACACAACAAAGCTTGCCCATTTTAGGATTCTTGAGGGTGAGGCAAAGAGTGATGGTGCATCAAACAAATGAGGCTCAATCTTGTAATCATGACATAACTAACAAGTACTCCCGAGCCTAAATTCATTATAGACAGCATGGACTCCAAAATGCAACAAGGATCTATCTAGGGCATCCATGTAAAGGTAGGATCTACCACCTAATCATGACACTTCTAAAGAAGCAATGATGGTTCTATGTCGTACGTCATTGGAATCGATCCTATGGAAAAGTAGAAAAGACAACAAGATGCAGAAAGTGGAGGTGCAATCCTAACTTATATGCAAAACGTTGGAAAAAATGGCTTTTACCAAAGGATTTTTAAAGTGACCGACCTCCCCAAAAGTTTCCAAACCAAAAGGAAAATTATATCGTAACATCCAATAAGAAACTCGAGAATGGAATTAAATGATTTCCAAGCTAGAAAAAACGACAAAGGGGGTCAAAAAAGTGGCAAAAAGGGCCAAAAACATATATAAATAGAAGTTGAAAGCTCATTTTCACCATTGCAATTTGAAAATTAACCAAAAGGTAAACAAATACCCCTTTTCTAAAGAAGTTGATTCCAGGAGCTTCAAAGGATGAAACGAACTTCCGCTCAGACCAAGTAAGTACAAACTCATCCCTCCTGCATTTCCATTCTTCCTTTATGCATTAAAAAAAAAAATTGGGGGGGTGTGCTCTCCTAAAAAGGAGCAACCCTATGTGTACACGGGATTTACAAGGACAGCCCATGCATGTACTCGGGTAGAAAACGGTCTGACCGTGTACATACACGATTGTGACCAAACCAGCCCGTGTGCACCCTCAAAAGCATGGAAAAATTAGGAATGCAAGAGCTAAATCCCCTTTTGAACTCCCATGGAATAGGATGTATGTCCACTAGAGGGAGAGGGAACATGAGGATATTGATATACTAGTCGATGAGGACCCTATTGCCATTGCCACTATGAAACAATGTGGGTTGTGGAAGTTCTTCCGGTGTCTGTTTATGAGGGCACAACCCAGGCTACTAAACACCCTGGTTGATTACTGGCATCCAGATGCAAAGGATTTTATGATAGAGGGGAAATCATTGACTCCAACGACTGAGGATATATACTTCTTGATTGGCCTCTGGAGGAGAGGGGAACCATTCAATCTGAGCACTTTTTCCCCTGGGAATTTCAACATTGAGGACTACATCAAGATGTATTGTGAGGCCAACACTGAGAAGGTAGGTTCTGAAGTGCCCATTAAAAAGGTCATCAGCTTGTCACTGAAGGTGATCCTATTAATTATTGGGTGGATTACTGGATCTGCAACCCTTCACCAGGCTTCCTGGGTGCACATGCATTTTGCAATTTAGTTCTAAGAGGCACATATCTATGATTGGAGTACAACCATGCTCACATGCATGAAGAGTTTGTTGACAGAGTGTCGAGAGTGTAGAAAAAAAAACTTTGGGTTTGGCACCATCCTTTGCTCATTCTTCTTCGAGAGAGTTCCCAGTCTAATTCCGAGAGAGACTGTATGGGGGCATGTGGCCTCCTTCCTAGCAGTATGTAGATGGGAAAAACTACTGCCACGACATGGGGGAGGGAGGACCATAGAGTCCTTCAAAAACAAATTCTTTGATTGGTGGGAATGACATATTCCAGCTATAGAGGACTACCCTTATGCTAGAATCAAATTCTCCAAGGATCCGGACATGCTCGTACATCTCGAAGAGGAGCGAGGAGAGCTAGGTGTGTGTTTTTTAAAGTTATTTAATTTTTAATTTCTTTTATATATATCATTTTTATATGTGTCATAGTACTGGCATCTATGTATCTATTATGTATATATGTGGGACCAGCGTGCCTGATGGAATTCACGAGGACTCGACAACGTCCTTGTTACAAGTAAAATCTCTCTATGGCTAGGGTAAACCAAAAAATATGGAAATTACTGCAGAAATCAACTCTATTCTAGAGTATTCTATGTAAACAAATATGCTAGCAAGACAAGATAAAATTCCTACCTCGTCCATACGTTCGATGAAGTCCATCGTTGAGCACTTGACCCAAAGCAATATACCTGCAACTAGTCCTCAACAACCAAGCAAAGAAAGCATACGGTGATAATAAATTATGTTAGCACATTCAATAGCATAATCCATTAATAAACATGACAAATACACCCATGGAATAATAATTCAAATATTTTCAAGATATCAATTGGACGGGAAAAGAGTATTTCTATTAATATATGATCAGCAAAAGTGAAAATGTTACAGACCTCTGTGTTGGCACAGGTCGGAACCGAGAAACTAAGTTTCTTCCAGCTGGGCCTCCACCACTTCAATCATCCACCAAAGGAAAGCTCATAGAAGAGAGACAATGAAGTTCTCAATCAAATAAGGGAAGAGATTGGGGGTTGAAAACCGTGTTCAGACTTAAAGGACAAAGGGATGTAGACTCAATATGAAGTAAATAATTTCTCCAGAGTAACTTTGCTCTCAAAGTTGAATTACTTCTCCTCTTTTCATAGCTCAGAATTGGCCCATTTATAGCCTTCAAATGGAATTGAAGGGCCGAGTTGGAACGTTTCCAGTATATGGAAAGCCAAGGATCATAGATCTCCTCTCATGACAGGGAAACCCGACACCAAATTTCATTTTTGGGCACAAACCCCGATGTACGCGGGTTATAGTGGTGTAGCCTTTGTATATGCATGTTGTATAGTAGGCAAGGTGCGTACATGTGGAAAAATATGTATTTTTAGCTCTGGGATTTACAAACATGGATGATAAGTCTGCATAGGGAAATGGAAAAAGGCCTTATGTACAAGATTGCATAGGGTGACGCAAATCTTGCTATAACATATCCCCCCTAATGTGTGAGGTCAAAGGAGTATCTACAATGGACGAAATACATTATAAACAACCCATAAGTGGAGTGATGGGGAACCAACTGGAAGAACTAGTTTCTCATTCATTTTTCACTGACTTTGCATACATGGTTGCCAATAGAATTACACTGCAGATCCATGTGAAAATATACCAAATAATTGTTTGTGGCCATGAATAGGAAAATACAAATGTGGTTACAAGCCAAAGGTTGTCACAATCACAAACAAGGCCCAGTAGAACCAGTCTCAAAATCAATCTGAAGATATCTAGTATACAATGGAGTACAATCTGATCTCCCATGATCACTGAAGTCATATAGGTACTGGTCCAATGAAAAGGAAGAAACAACTGAGGAAAATTGTGCCCACATATTGATGTCTTCAAGTCTTCTACACAATCTGCCAAGGGTGAAATTCTACATCATGTGAATAAAGGAGTTGAGTTCGAACACAATGAGACATCATTTGATTACCGGTCATTGATTTATATCGTTAACAAACATGAGACAGCCTACCGATAATGAAAGTAGGTATCAAGGCACTGATTACATTCTTACAAGTGTGAATAAAGGAGTCGGTGTCAAACACTTGAATAATCCATCGATTAGGAGACATTGATGTATTCCCAAATTTCGATGGTGAGAGAAACTACCACTAATTACTGCAAGCCTCAAGGTACCCATAAGACTCTAGGTCCCATTTCTAGAATAGATGAGTTGAATTCAATGGAAGGAGAACTGCTGAAAGGAGAGAATTAAGGCATCTCTTATCATTCAGCATGAGGTATAAAGCAGGAACTTTATTATTTGGAGGAAATCATACGAAGAACATGTTCACAAACCAACAACCCTATGTGTCTTTCGCATGTGCCAAGTGCAAGCGATACAAAAAAAATACCCTCTAAATAGTAGCCAATGAGGAAAATTGTTGACAAAGGTGAGGAAAGCACCAATATGACTAATGGCATACAAGACATTCCACAAATCCCAATGTCAACAACCAATGATGAAATGTCAACTGTTGGGTTCAAGGTTACCTACCAATGATGAAAGTAGGACCAGGGTGCATGATAGGACTACAATATCATGTGACTCTGAGACAAACTAAGGGTATGGACAACATGCAAAGTCAAGAGTTCTGAGAAATGGCCGACACAGGTTGATAGACCTCCTTTGAACAAGAGCATGAGACATATCAAAGACTCTGGCAGCATAGGCTTAATGATTAAACCATGAGATGTGGGAGGCATCAATGAAATTCTCTATAGGGACTGGAAGAGTAACCAGTCGGTAGAGAAGACTTTGTAACGAGATCAGCTTCCTAAGGCCATGCTAATCCCAAAATTATGATGATAAATGGACTCAATAACTTTTTTCTCTGTTCAAAGGCGGCATGACTGCTACCAATATAATATAATACTCCCTTCCTTCCCGTATTTTTTATTTTTTCATAGAAAAATGAATTCTATGATACAGAGGAGGAAACGAGTGCCACAAGTAAGAAAAACTAGTTCTAGCAATGGAACTTACCTATTCTCAATGCAAGAAAATGCACATGGGATATGGACACTCGGGGGAATGTTCCCTCCTGGCTATAGGGTGTCAAATTGTGAAGGATATAAACGAGGCTCTGCTTGGTTGAGGATGCAAAAACTATCGAGGCAAACAGTTTATAATGCAAAGCGAGAACTGTATATAGGCTCAATACTACATGCAAGTGCATGAGATGTAATCACAACTAAACACCAAAAAATGTCATTTTTCATGAAATTTAGTCTACTTGGTGTGAAAAAGGGATAAACTTGTGCCAAATAAACGTCCTTTCAAATCCAATTTACGAATGTGAAAGAAACAATTTCACTCGGAAATCTTTTCACTTTTTGAAAAAGAGTCGAAAAAGAGCTTAAGTAAGACTCACGACCTTTCAAGTCCAACTTAATAAGTGTGAAAGGGACAAATCACTCCGCGATCTTTTCACTTTTTGAATGAGTCGGAAAATATCTTAACTTGGACTCGCTAAGAGGTTTCTAGGCGGTATGTCATGGGGGAGGCCAAGGATCCCATGCTGGACTTCTGTGGAATGTCAGCATCTTACGAATAGCCAACATAAGCTTGGGAAAACCCAAATCTCTCCAAGTCAAGGAGGATAGAGTGCTAGTGGAGGATATCATCTCTGTGATATAACGGATGATGTCTCTTATCAGAAAAGACATAAGCGGGGGCATTGGATACCCAACAAGGCCATCCCAATCGAAGGGAACTTCCTTAGGACTTGGAGGGAGAGTACTTGGGGAGAGAAAAACTCTCTCATGTTCAAAAGGAGAATTATCAGGGATGTTGACAACATGATTGAAGGATGCATCACCCTCCAAAAGGAGAGATGGATTGACCAAAGATTGCACTGGTACAACCACTTCTTCAACCATTGGTTGAAGAGGATGTGTGATAAAAGGGATAGGGGACACATCAGCCTCAACAATGGGGGTGTGGTTAGGAGATAATTGCAGTGGCATGATTGTCGTGTCAATCAAAGAATAAATGGGGTGCGGGAAAACCATAGACACTTCAGAACCCAAAGGGACTTCAGGTGAGAACCACACTTTTGGTATCCTAGTCGTAGTTGGACATAAAAGAGTAAGGTGATCTCCTTCACAAGTCTTGTAAAGGAATTTAGGCTTATGTCTGAGGCGTGTAGGCTTCTTGATGCCCCTAGCATCATTCTCAGTAGCTTGAGACATGCTCTCGACCTGACTGGCAGAGGTCAGAGATTCATCTCCCACATGATGTACATAGGTTGGAGATGTGACATTGACATGACTCGTGGCAAATAGAGTGATGCCCCCATCATGACTAGCAGTGTTTGGGTGAGGTTTGTCAACATGACTTGCAAAGGTTTTCGACCCATATCTAACATGACTGGAAGAGGTTGATGATGGAGCTCTAGTATGACTGGAAGTGACTGGACTAGCATTGAGTTGTGGCATTTGATACCAAGGTCCAGGGAAATACTGGCTTTGAAACATTACAGGTCAGGGAGGATATTGGTTTACCCCTTGTCCTTGTCCAAAAAAGTAGTATCCTCCGCCTAACTGATCCAAATAGGGCATCATCACTGAAGTATGCAAAGAGACAGAAGTATGATAAGGACTATTCAAGTGAGGATATATGTCTCCCCCTTGTGAAGGGGTTCCGCGAAGAGGGTAGACCGAACCATAAAATTGATTTTCCCCGAATGAAACACTCAGGGATATATGAGGACCCACCATGGGAAAATTGTTCGAAGGAATGGGTATGGTGGATGAAGGATACACGGATAGGGTTTAATAAGTAGAATAAGCACCCATTTGAGCATGGGATCCTGAAAGAGCATAGCTAGGACTAGATCCGTAAGAGGGGAGGCTCCAACCTCCCACATTGAGGGTTGGGTGAGGGACATGGCTCATATCAAAAAAATATGTAGGCATCGGGACCATGGTGCCCCCAGATCCAATGCTAGGATTCATATAAGTGGGTCAGGGAGAGGATAGAAAAGGTGAAGGCATATCAACAGGAAAATGACTAGAGACCCAAAGCATGGACTGAGCATCATAGTTCTGCATACTAGTATGAAAAGTGGGCGGATTCATCCCCATGAAATTAGTGAACATCATGGGGGGGTAGCAGTAAATGAGGAATCTAAAGGAACTCCATTATCCATGATAATGAAAAATCACTAAAAACTCCTAAGGCAAACTAGTAATCAAAGAGCACACCAAAAATCAAACTGCCAATATATACACAAATGGGGTAAAGTGGTTGAAAGTGGCATCTCTCCCTAAAGAAGGTATGTCTCTCCCAAGAGGTGCCTGATACTCCTTGCTAAATATAAGAGGTAAAAGAATCAGTTATAAGGGCCCTCATGGGCTTAACAACCAGTCGGTCAGATCCCCCCAGAGAGGTAATTCTCCATAAAGGTTGTGTGTTTTTCGACCCTTATTTGACCCAGGGTACCTACAAAATAACCCCTGTGTAACCTATGTGGAACCTAAGTCAAGAAACTAAAAAACCAATGTATAACTGATGCACAAGCGAGTAGTCGTAAGTTAGGTCCACCATATGGGCAGGGTAGAAAAGCCTGAAACCTTGAAAGTACCGCCTCTCACAGAGATAAAGGCACTAGAAATATCCCCAGATATGAATAGATCCCCAGAAATATCTCTAACACTAAGAAGGTATCGGGGGGATATCCCTTCAACAAACCTGATGCGACCTCGTGATTAACTCCGGTGTGAGCAAAGGCTGCTGATATTACCAATTATACAATGGATTTCTCGACTCCCGTTGTCAGACACATATGTTGATTTAATTACCTTGGAGAAGTTTGCTCACAAAATCCTATTCCAAGGCACTAAATCCCAAGCTAGTTTATGCACCCTAGAAAATAAAATCGTGAATAATCAATTTTAAATTATAGCATTAATTTTAGTGGTTATAATTACTCAAAA
>SNQJ01S0104744.1:27146-38459 GCA_010110895.2 Picea sitchensis
CTTCCAAATGTAAAGGGAGGGATAAACCTCCAAGAGGAATATACAATACTCCAATATCAAGAGAGGATTTAACTCTCCATCCTTTCCCCTTCCTTCCACCCAAAAACAAGTTATAGAGAGAATGGTAGACTTTGTTCAATTCTGGTTTATTTAGGAGACCGAACTTGCACATAATGCCCCGCGCTCAATATTTAACATTAGATTCTGAAAATCACAAAGAAGAAACTATAGTCCATACTATTTCCAACGCAATTTTTCCCACTTCATTGGGATTCTCTATGAAGAAGTTATCACTATTTTACCTGGAACACTTGTTTATTGATTAGCTTTACGACTGGTTAAAAACCCTATCTTTCACAGAGTGTATCTCCATAATTATAGAGAATCAAGAGATGAAATTTTTACCACAGGTACCTTCATATGTCTTCTCAATACCATAGCAATTTCACCATCTAAATCATTCTAGAAAAAAAGTTACAGAAAAAATGGTAAGATGACCTGAAAATAACATACCTTAGAACACTTCATCCTCCCTTGAAATCCGGCCTTCTTTACTTCTAATTTCCTCTGAAATTCGAATTTTGTATCATATGAATGTATAATTATATTTATTAATACCATTTATGTCACTTCCTTTTAACATTAGGGCTGACCTAACAATTTCTTATTTTGTAATTCTTTTCTTTAATTATCTTCAGGGCCTACATGTACTTCCTTCTTCAATTCACTTTGTCATCTTCAAAAATTAATTTCTCCTCAACCATGAGAATCCACGTGACGTGCCACATACCATCGGAAACAACATGATGTATACTATCGATCCATGGGTCTTGTATCTACATGTGCATTTTCCTTCATGTCCAAATATCTTCATCAATCTTGCAGTCCAAAACCCATGAATAGGGTTGACATCAATGACCACAACCAATATTCTAACAATATCCTTGGTATTGGAGTGAAAGACAAGATTCTTTGACACACATATTTCACTAGTATTATCACAATGAATTGGGATCGGTGCAGTATAATTTACCTCCAAGCCTGCAAGTGTTTGAATCATCCATAATACTTGGGTACAACAAGTGGCAGCTACAATGCACTCAGCTTCTATAGTCAATAAGGAAATGGAACCTTGCTTCTTTATCAACCATGCTACAAGAAAATCTCCTACGAATAATGCACCTCCACTCATGATTTTCCTTTCATCCATGCAATTATCCCAATCAATATCTGAATAGACTGATAATTGAAAATTTTGATTCCTAGGATACCATAGGCCATAGTTCATTATTCCTTTCAAATATTTGAATATTCTTTTGACGACTATAAAATGACTCTGTTTAGGTGCAGACTAATACCTTCCTACCATTCCAACAACATGCATTATGTCTGGATGAGATGCTGTGATGTACAAAGTGCTGCCTATCATAGACCTATATGAACTCTGATCAACATTAGGCGAGTCATATTCCTTGCTTAGCTTGCATCCAGTGACCATAGGTGTGCTCACAGGTGTAGAATCTTCCATTTGAAACCTTTTCAATATTTCTCTTAGATATTTCTCCTGAGAAAGAATAGTCCTTTAGACCTCTGAGTAATTTGCAGACCAAGAAAAAATGATAGTTCCCCTATCATAGACATTTCAAATTCAGACTGCATGGCAGAAGCAAACCATTTTACCAGTGAAGCATTATTACTTCTGAAGATGATGTCATCTACAAAGACCAACACAATGAGAAAATCATTACCCTTTGTTTTGATATATAGATTGTTGTCAACTATTCCTCTCTTGAACCCTTTGTCTTGAAGACACTTATCCAGTTTGTAGTACCAGGCACGAGGATCTTGTTTCAACCCATATAAGGCTTTCTTCAGCTTGTAGAATAAGTCAGGGTTATCTGATAGTTGGAAACCTTCTGGTTGTTCCATATAAACTTATTCTTTTAGATCTCCATTCAGAAAAGATGACTTGACATCCATTTGGTAGACTTTAAACTTCTTATGACAAGCATAGGTAAGAAACATTCCAATAGATTCTAATCTTGCTATGGGCACAAATGTTTCATCAAAATCCAGTCCTTCTATTTGAGAATACCCTTTACAGACCAATCTGGATTTATTCCTGACAATTTGTCATTGTTCACTCATTTTATTCTTAAACACCCATTTGGAGCCTATTACATTCTTATCTGTCGGTCTAGGAACAAGCTCCCAAGTATTGTTATTCTCAATCTGATCCAGTTTCTCATTCATTGATTGTAACCAATTTACATATTCACTAGCTTCATTGAATTTCTTGGGTTCCACCATGGATATGAGGGCTATATGTGATTGCTCAATGTCTTTGATTATCCTTCTCCTATTTTGTACACCTTTGTCTTTCTCACCAATTATTTGACTTGTAGGATGATTCTTTTGAGTAATTCTGGAGGAAGGATTTGATGTTGTTTGTTGTTTTGAGTCTGCATGAGTGTTTGTATATTCATCTGACTCAGAGTCTTCTTTTTCTAATTCTTGGACCTGTTCATCTTCAACTTCAACTATATCCTCTGTTGTTGATTCAATATTTCTCATCTCTCTTATTGGGACTCCTTCATCAACTTTTATGTCAATACAATCAATCAATTTATGCAGCCTCTTATTATAGCATCTGTATCCTTTACTGTTTGTAGCATACCCTAAGAATATGCCTTCATCATCCTTGTCACCATACTTTCCAAGTTTTTCATTATTATTCCTTATGTATCACTTACTCCCAAAGACTCTTAAGTGTTTGATTGTAGTAGGTCTTCCATGATACGGTTCATAAGGTGTCTTGTCACTGAGTGGTCTGAGGTGACCTTTGTTAAGAATATGTATTGCTGTGTGTATTTCTTCTACCCAGTAGGTTTGACCAATGTTCTTCTCATTCATCATTGACCTGGCCATTTGCTGAACTGTTCTGTTTTTCCTCTCAACTACTCCATTTTGTTGTGGAGTTCCTAGGATTGTGTATTCTCTTTTGATCCCATGTTTATCACATAATTCCTTAAAATCACTTGACATAAATTCTCCTCCTCTGTCTGATCTTACAACCTTTAATCTATTTTCTGTTTTAGTCTCAGTTAAAGCATTAAATATTTTAAATTTCTCAAATGCTTCAACTTTTTCTTTGACAAAAACAACCCAAGTGAGTCTGGAGTAATCATCGATGATCAACATGAAGTAGTTTTCCTTCCCTGTGCCTTCCTGTCTTGATGGTCCACATAAATCCATATGAACTAATTGGAGTGGTTTCATTGTTGAAGTAGAGTTCTTGGATTTAAACTATGTCCTACTTGGCATGGTTTACACACAAAATCTTGTGGCTTTGATATTCTTGGAAGATCTTTTACCACCTCAAGGTTTTTGAGATTGATTAAGTGGTCAAAGTTTAGATGTCCAAGTCCCCTATGCCATAACCAACTCTCATCATGTTTTCTTAGATGACACTCTTCTCTATCTTCTTTCAACACATATACATTATTATTTTTCCTTATTCCTTTAGCCACCGCTTGTCCTAAGTTTACAGACTTTATCTTACAATCTTTGGAAGTGAACACCACTTCACATCCTCTGTCACACATTTGAGTTACACTGAGAAAATTGTGTTTCAACCCATCTACAAGAAGAACATCCTGGGATTTTCCTTTTCCATTGCTCAAACTCACCATCCCTTTACCCTTGATTTTACCTGGTTCATCATTTCCAAAGGTTACATTTCCTATTTTTCTTTTACTTATAGACATAAAATTATCCTTGTCTCCAGTCATGTGTTTGGAACATCCACTTTCTATATACCAGGGGTATTTTTGTTTTTGTGCTGACATTTCTAGCTAAGGGATTTATCCTTGGATATGCCTTGTAATTCTTCAGATGGAAATTTGCAGCTTTGTGGCCGAAGTTATGACAATTATAACATTTGAGCTCATTTGTTCAATAGTTCAAAGTGATTGGTGCTATATTGTATACTCATTGGCTACTTAGTTCTATGTTGCAAAGATTTTTTATTTCTTGACCTCCTCAGTTGCATGTCTCTAAGTTTAATTTGACAATTTGCAATCTTATGACCAAAATTAGAACAGTAAAAACAGTAAACCTGGAACAAATTTTGGTACATGAAGGATGGCCTTCTTCTTGGTATTTGTTGCTCCATCTTCTGATATCTTTTTTTTTTATCACAGATCATCTTATCTTTATTAGATTTTGGTGACAAAGTACTCACATGGTCTGATTGTCTACTGACTTGGAACTTGATCATCTTTACTGGTTCTTTTCTTTCTGTTTGTTTGCTACTTGAACCAATTACATAACCTAAACCAGTCTTCAACAAATGAGATCTCTGTTTTCTCAGAATTCCATTTAGTTCGGCCGAGGCTTTAATTCTTGGAATATTTTGGAGATACAATGCTTTAAACTTTTCCATCTCTTTTATGGTTTTTACTACCTCTTCTTCCAATTCTTCACATATTTCCTTCTTTTCTGATAATTGTTGTTTCAGAATGTCCTCTATTTTCTTTGCCTCTTCTAAATCCACTTTTAGCAAGGCAAAGTCTTCATCAGGTTTTTTACCATTCTTTTCAAACTACATCAGCAACTGTTTTTGTTTTCTCTTCTTAAGTCTGAGTCTGTCAATCTCTTCTAAAGCACTGATTAGTTCACCTTCCATATCAACCACATATTCTTCATCATTAAAATCAATTCCTGCATTTTTATTATTATAATCCTCATTGGCCATAAGCATAAAGTCATTAACCTTATCTTCACAAGAAGAGTCACTATCTGTGTCTTCTAAAGAGTCATCATTGTTTACACATAAACTTTTCTTTTTACCAAAAATCCTTGGTTTGTACTTATTTTCAACTTCAGAATTATGATTCTGGTTCTTGTGTGGACACTTAGATGCAAAGTGAACTATATTTCCAAAGTTAAAAAACTTGAAGGGAAACTTGCCTTGATACTTGCCTGATAATTTATTTAGTCTTCTCACAAATTTTTCTTCAATTTCATTAGGCTCATATTCCTCATTCTTATCTTCTTTAAAAGATGTTTCTCTAGTGGTGGATTTATCTTTACCTATCCTCGTTTGATATGCAGTCAACGTTCCTAGAAGTTGATCAAAATCCAAAGGTTTTAGATCATTAAGTTCTTCTATAGAAGAGACCTTTGGGTTGAACCTATCTGGCAGAGATCTCAAAATTTTCTGAACTAAAGAGTCTTCCTCAATTTTTTCACCAAGTGATTTCATTGCATTTACTAGTTCTTCAACTCTCAAAAAGTACTTCCCAATAGTTTCATATTATTTCATATATAGCTGTTCAAACTCTACTTTGTAGGTTTGGAGCTTGGCATCCTTTACCTTCTCATTACCTTCATAACTGCTAATGAGTTTGTCCCACATGTCTTTGGCAGATTCTAAGTGCATAACTTTTACAAATTCTGCTTCTACAAGCCCACTCAGAATAGAATTCATAGCCTTAGTGTTGACACTGAATTCTAGCTTGTCATCCTCATTAGCTAGTACAAATAGCTTTACATAACCAGTCTCTACCACATCCCATACATCTTCACCTAAATCCATTATGTAGGTTCTCATCCTAACTTTCCAGAAGGCAAATTTTGTTCAATTAAATAGAGGGGCCTTATTGGTTGAAGTTCCTTCATGACTTGACATGTTTAATCTTACTAATCTACCTTTAAATAAAAGGAACCGACTCTGATACCAATTTTTGAAAAACTGAGAGGGGAGGGGTGAATCAGTTGTTACTGTGCTTAAACAATTATGCCCATTTTCAACTCTTTACAAAACACTCAATGATGATCACAATAATGAAGGGAAGTAAGCAATAGAATATTCAACATCAATCACACACATGAAATATATAGAGACATATATTTTCTGAGGAAACCCATAAAGGGAAAAACCTCTTCTTCGTGATATGATAAGTAGTCTTTATTTTCTGTACATTATCATTATTATGAGCACCAACTCCTTTTGAGACTACCACCTCTGTTTCACAAGCAAAAATTTGCTAAGAGAACCAACTCTTTGATTTCTCTAGCACCCACTAGAAGGAAGCACCAACTCCCTAAGTATTCCAACACCAACTGGATGGAAGCACCAACTTCCAGTCACACATGCACCAACTTGTATAACATAGAACACTAGTTCTCCCTTGCACCACCCTACCACCTTGGTTTTTTCTGGCTGCAACCAGATGTAAGCTACAACTCCTTGTGTTCAAGCACCCACTTGAAACTCTGAGGACAACAGTCCTCCTAGAACCACCCTACCACCCTGAAATATAAATATTTTCTTTTCATAAATTTATCATAGTGATATAGTATTTCTCAATGGCTTACCAACCTCATCACTGTTCTGCTACACTGCTATGCTCTATTAGTGCCTTCATTTTCGCATCTTCTTGCAATTTATAATCTTCTTCTCTGTCTCTGCATGCACAACTCATATTTTTCTCTCTCTCTCTCTCATATATTAATCTTTTCTCTATGTATTTCTTCTACGCTTTATGATCTATGTATTATTTCCATTCTATGCGTTATGCCTCTTCTGTGCGTTTCAGCTCCTCCTTACAACATGCTTCCACCTGCATGAATAAATCTCAACAAAAGAAACCATCTCTTCTCTATTCTATGTATATTTATCATGCCAAGTCCTCTACCAGATCATACACCTCACTCTTCGTTCTCTCTGGCGATCATGCTAAGTCTGTTCTTCATTAGTGGCCATTATCTTGAGATTCTTTGGCTTCTCTGGCAGTTACAGTCTTCGTTGCTTTTTCATCTGTCAATTGTCTCTATGATGAGTCTTCATCCTACTGGTAGTTACCTTGAGACTCTTCATTTCTTATGGCGATCACCTTGAAGCTCTTTGAATTCTCTGGTTGTTATGCTAAGTGTGTTCATCATCAGTGAGCGTTATCCTGAGATTCCTTGGCTTCTCTAGCAGTCGAAACTCTTTGTCTTTTGTGTTCGTTACAACCAATCGTCTTTGGCTTCTTTGGATTCTAAGCCCCTTCCTTCTTGTGACCATTGGTGGTGACCTAATCGTCTATTCAAAAGGTTCTTCCTAATCTCGGTCTAGTGACCGTTAGATATTCTTCACAATATGACCTTGGGCTATGAACTTCACATGACCACGTGATTGTGGGCATGTCCATAGGTGGTTTGAGGGAAACCCATTTTTCACCCTGCAATTCACTACAAGCCTCCACACATCCTTTCTCCAAAACCATGGTTTCGATTGCGACCCTCTCATGAAAAATTGAGACCCGAGCATGTTTTGGCCTCGCAATGCGATGGGACCATCGATCTTACGATCTTGACAGTGATCCTGAAATAGACGGATCAGATTGGACGGTTTATTTCATGGAAAAAAATCAATGGTCATATTTGATCCTTACACTCATCCTTTCATTTTTCAATCTGATGGCTAGGACTTAATCAAATATTGAGATGGATGGCTGTCGGAACTTTACCCTTTGGAACTTTGGAATTTCAACTTCTCAAACTTACACTATCCTTCCACTGTACTATGATCAATGGTTGAGAATACACTCGAAGTGAACTTTCAGATCCAACGACTCGTGTTCTTTTTGACGTGATATACCACATGTCCTTCCTGAGGTGGCATACTAACATGGGTGAGACGTGTAGGAAGTGTAGTGGAATGTGGAGGCAGAGCGCGGTAGTGGAGTGTGACATGTAGCGGGTAGTGGAGTGTGATGTCAGAGCCTGGAGGTGGTATGTATGAGTGGTTTAGTGGTTTACTTGGAGGGGGGGTCAGGTAATAAGTGGTAATGAGAGAGGAGGGTCTGAGTTAATAGAAAGGTGACACATATGAGGGTCCCACAAAGAAAATACCACCAACTCAGACTCCTCCCCATGGTTAAAGGAAGAAATATCGGGGGGGGGGTTCTGATATGCCCCGTCAACTATAGATCTGAGTCCCCGATTCTCGACCGTTGAGATTAGAGAACCCTTTACCCAACTTCTCCTATCCTTCCACTTTAGAATGATCTGATGACTGCGATCATCTTCAGATGATCCGATGGTCGAGAACATATTTTGGCTCTCCGGGTCTCCAGACTTCAAATATTTCAAATCTCAAACTAATGCCTTGAAGTGTTTTTTTTTCTGGAGAGTAACCTCCTCACATATTTATACCCAAAACAAATGACGTTCCTTGGATCAATATCTTAGATGAATGTCTCAATCTATTTGCGATGTAGTTCTTCTAGCTTATCCTGTCCTTCCACTTAGAATGATCCAATGAATAATGGAAACTCATGTTTGATCCGACGACTGACGGGTATTTGGATAATCAAATTCTCAACTCTTTAGCCCCATTTAACTTACTCTTCAATTATTTCGATCCGACGATCAACAAATAATCGGGTGATCGTGATATCAAATCTCAACCCTTGCTTATCCTGTCCTTCCACTAATTCAATCCGATGGTCATCGCATTTTCTCCAGATCTGATGGTCCACAATCATTTCAGATTTCAGGCTTTGGGTAATTCAACTTTCAATTTTCCAATTCTTCTGAAGTCAGATTCCCCGAACGGTAACCTCCTCGCAAATCCACTAGATCTAACGCTTGTTGGTCTTTTGGATCAGTGATCCA
Source organism: Picea sitchensis (assembly GCA_010110895.2). Classification (NCBI taxonomy): domain Eukaryota; kingdom Viridiplantae; phylum Streptophyta; class Pinopsida; order Pinales; family Pinaceae; genus Picea; species Picea sitchensis. The sequence continues at coordinate 35,814 of SNQJ01S0104744.1, forward strand.
ACGACCACAGTCACTCTTAGTCCTAATATTTTGATCTCTCCGACTTAGAATATTTTCTAAGTGTTCACAAGTCTCGACCTTTTCTCCTCCTGAGAGTCTGTCTCTTGGACCTCGTCTGCAATTCTGGAAACTGCTATCTCTTTCGAGCTTATGATTTTCCTGTAAAACATCGACGTTGTTGTTCTTTCCATCAATGACAAGCACACGCTTTCCTATAAAACATGCCAACACATAATACTTTGGTGATAATATATTATCCTTCTTGGATTTTATGAGGGACATATGTTTGTATGGTTGTAGTATTAAAAAAACCCAATCTCCTACTTCAAAACTTCTTTCACTACGATGTTGATTTTCTTGTTGTTTCATGTGATTATGTGCCATGGTCAGGTTTTCCTTTAAGATTTGGAGAACGTTTTGTTGATGTTCGATGTGATATTCCACTGCTTGAACCTTAGATTTTTATTTTAGAGAATAAGTGATGGAAGGAGGGTGGTATCCATAGAGTGCCATAAATGGTGTCATTTTTGTTGCAATATTAAAGGAAGTGTTATACCACCATTCTACCAAGGGTAACCATTTGAACCATTGTGTTTGTTTATCAGAGATAAAGCAACGAAGGTATCCTTCCAGAAATTTGTTCACTATCTCAGTTTTTCCATTAGATCGAGGATGATAGGATGAGTTATGAGCCAATTGAGTACCCAAACAAGAAAATAATTATGTCCAAAAATGTCCAGTGTATATAGGATCTTTGTCAATTACAATAATCTTTGGGATTCCATGTAGTTTTTGAACTGTCTCTATGAATGTGGTGGCAACTGTACTAGCTTTGAAGGAATGAGAGAGTGCACAAAAGAGTGCATACTTGGTGAGTCTATCAACAATCACCATGATGGAACTCTTTCTTTGAGACTTCGGTAACCCTGTGATGAAATCCACAGAAACCTCCTCCCAATGCTAACTTGGGATGGCTAATGATTGTAAAAGACCTGGGGTCTTAATTGTTTCCACTTTATTTTGTTGGAAAACCAAACATTCTGCTATAAACCTTTGAACATCAGTTTTAAGGCCATCCCAAAAAAATTCCTTCTTGACCCTATGGTAGGTTTTCAAAAATCTCAAGTGGCCTCCTACTAGAGAGGTGTGCAATTCCAATAGTACCTTTTGTTTGAGTTGGGATTCTTACATAAATATAAGTGATCTTTGTACCATAGTGACTCACTTTTACATGTAAATGTATCTGATGCACTGGAATCCTGCTGCAACCTTTGAATGAGAGTCCACACATTTTCGTCATTCTTCCATTCATCCCTTGATTCTATTATCCAATCGGGTTGGATGATCGAGATAGCACAAATAAAGGCCTTAACATCTTCATCCTTTCTTGAGAGTGCATCTGCCACAACATTTTTCTTCCCTTTTTTATTGATGATTTAAAAATCATAACCCAATATCTTGGTCACCCATGTTTTTTGTTCTTCTAAAGACAGTCTTTGTTCCAAGAAGTATTTAACACTATCATGATCGGTTTTTACCTTGAAGTGCCTACCTATTAGGTAAGGGTGCCATTTATTCAATGCATGTAGTATTTCCATCATTTCCTTATTATAAATGGGTTTGTGTAAGTCCTTTCCCTTGAGTGGCTGAATTTCAAAAGCCAGGGGCCTTCCTTCTTGCATTAGGACATCACCAATGCCATTTTCCGAGGCATCACATTCCACATTAAAGGTTTTTGTGAAGTCTGGTGTGGTCAAGACATCATATTTACACATCACCTCTTTAAGTAGTTCAAAAGATTTAGTTGCCTCTGGAGTACATGAAAATTCATCCTTCTTAGTTAGTGCCATTAAAGGTGCTGCTATTCTCCCATAGTTCCGAACAAACTTGCGGTAGTAACTTGTCAAACCCAAAAATCCTCTAAGATTCTTCAATGTTTTGGGAATCAGCCACTCCATCATGGCCTTAATATTCTTAGGGTCTACCATGACACCTTCATGAGATACAATATGACCCAAATACTCTACCTCCTTCACCCCAAAGAAACATTTGGACGATTTGGCATATAGTTGTTTCTCCTTTAGTAGTTGTAGCACCTTGTCAACATGTCGCACATGATCCTCCCAAGAGTTGCTATATATTAGTATATCATAAAAAAATACTAATACAAATTTTTGAAAGAAGGGATTGAAAACGGAATTCATCAACCCTTGGAATGTGGAAGGTGCATTTGTAAGGCCAAAAGGCATGACCAAAAAAAAATAATGGCCTTCATGAGTTTGGAATGCTATTTTTGGGATATCTTATTCCTTCATTCTAATTTGATGATACCTTGAACAAAGATCCAACTTTGTGAAATATATTGCTCCATGTAGTTCTGTTACCGATATTTCTTGTAAGGGGGTTAAAATGAAAAAGAATGGGTTAAAACCCACTTGTCCTAAGTTCGGGGTGCTAATGCGCCCATGATTAAATGAAAACCAAGTCTGGACGGCAAGGATCACAACGCCTGAATCAACGATGCAGATGGGATTCCAAACCCCCCCGCCTTTCTACCTTTAAGAGGAGGGGGGAGGTCCGGAATCCGGGGCGCACCTCTTCGATGATCAAGATCAACACGCCCGGATCAACGACGCGCGAGGTGAT
>SNQJ01S0104745.1:0-24344 GCA_010110895.2 Picea sitchensis
AGCATTCAACATTAGCATCAATATTCAAGAGAAATAAGAAGGTCACTTTCCAGAAAGGCTTTCAGAAGAAGATAAATACTAAATGTACATTCAAAGGAAAGAATATTGATACATCTAAGATTAAATGTTTCAATTGCAATAAGTTGGGTCACTTAGCTAGAGACTACTGGTCTAAGAAGAAAAGTCCAAGGAAAGGGAAACATCATGCCTCAATTGCTAAGGATCATGAATCCAAAAGAAATCATAAAATTCCTTCTAATGAAAGAGAAAATATAAAAGAATATTACTTGGTTTCTACTTTATCCAGTACAATTATCATAGGGCCAAGAACTTGTTTAGTAGACAGCGGTGCCTCAAATCACATGACAGGAGACAAGGAGCTCCTTTCAGATTTCAAGAATGAATCTTTTGCAGAGCAAGTTGAGCTTGTGGATGGAAAATGTTACAAGATAGAGGGAGTAGGCTCTATCTCCTTTAGATGGGAATTTGGGGCAATGATTCATGTTGATGAAGTATTCTATGTGCCAGGGCTAAGGAAGAATCTATTATTAGTTGCAACCCTTGAGGACAAGGGATATTGGGTGATCTTGAAGAAAAAAAAGGCACTTATGTGGGCTAAAGGTAGCCATATGAGTACAACAGAACCTATTGGGAGTCACAGAGGAGGACTGTATGTTGTGACGGGATATTCAGTTCAGGCATTAGCTCATGATGTGACTAGCTCCAGTGAGTTGTGACAGAGAAGGCTTGGCCATATTAATTACAAAGCACTTCCATACCTGCAGAATATGGCATGTGGCATGCCCTCTATTTTTTTTAGTAAAAATGAAATTTGTAAAGGATGCATGCTTGGTAAAAATATAAAGAAATCATTTCCTAGCAGTGATAGTAGAGCTTAGGGAATTTTAGATCTAGTTCATTCTGATGTGTGTGGTCCCATGTCATGTCCCTCTCTTAGTGGTTGCTTGTATTATGTCATTTTTATTAATGATTTTTCTAGAAAATGTTGGATCTATTTCCTTAAAGAGAAAAATGACACATTTGATAAGTTTAAATAATACAAAGCCTTTATTGAAAAGAAGACACGGAAACACATCAAAACTCTTAGAACAAACAATGGAGGAGAATTTTAATCTCTCAAGTTTAAGGATTTATGCAAGGAAACATGAATCAAGTGATAGTTGATCGTTCCATATATGTTGAATTTTCACTAAGTTGGGCTCAAGCATGAGGCTTATTTCATTTTATCATTTACTTTAACCATAAAGAAATGCAACTAAACCATACACAAGTGTTGCAATAACCAAGATCACAAGAAGAAGTACCATGCACAAGAACACAAGAAATATCCTGGGAAACCCTTATACTCAAGGGAAGAAAACCCAACAATCCTTTGTTATATTCTCAGGAGAAGATCCCCCAACCATAAAACCCTAATGCACACAAGAAGGTGCTCTACAACCTTGAAACTTGCACCCAAGAGAGGTGCACACTTCAACCCTAAAATGTACTTGCTGAAATTTCCAAATGACATGTGTTAGTGTGTTTCCTCAATGGGTAAATCACCTCTATTTATACTAGACCAGACACAACAATAGGTTTGTCTATTGGCACAATAGGGATGACCTCAATAACTATGAAAATAATTAATTATAACAATAAACCTCAATTATCTTTCACATATGGTGGGGTCGAATTGTACCCTTTACATAACAATTAGAGTTTAAAGAAAATATTAAACTTAGACAATATAGCAAGGGATCCACATGTCCACTAGTGCTCAACCATAGGGACATAATACTCAACATAACCATCTCGAGTACCACATCATCTCAACTCTCATACAGAGGAGAATGATACACCCATCAAATGGGAACACCCAACCACTAGGGGACAACTCAACTCTCACAAAGGAGAACGTTGTCCCAACCACTGGGGGATGACTCAACTCACACACAGAAGAGAACGATTCCCTATCACGTGGGTATGCCCAACACTGGGCTCCCTCTCAGGTCAACTCAACTAAATCATAGAGGGGAACCTTTCCTGGAGGATGTATCATGACGCTGCAATCATCAACACTCCCTCTCAGCTAGGGAGGCATTCTCCATTAGGCCAGGTCTCTCACTGAAGTACTCGAACTTCATCCTAGAAACCAATTTGGTGAAGATATCTATTATCTACTCATGTGTATGAAGTTACTACACATGTAATTCTTTACTCTCCACCATATCTATGATATAATGATATTTTATCTCAATGTGTCTCGATTTATTGTGAAACACAAGATTCTTAGAGAGCTTCACACAACTTTGGTTATCACAATGAATAATGGTAGAATCCATCTCATGATCAAATAAATCTGTCAGGATCTTGGGAAGCCACACTGCTTCGTGGACTTCCAAATTCAATGCTATATAATCAACTTTTGCGATACTCAAAGCCACAGAGATCTGTTACCTGCTGCACTAGGAAACCATGGCAGACTCCAAGGTAAAAAAACAATTGAATGTGCTCTTTTGGTCCACTGTGCTCCTTGACCAATCTGCATCGGCATATCCCTGTAATCTCATGTCTACATTGGAGGCATATCTCAGGCCATATCCAACTATGCCTCATAGATATCTTAATACATGATTTGCTTCTATCCAATGAGTCTGTCTCAGCTAACTCATGAACTGACTCAGTACATTCACTGCATAGCATATATCAGGTCTGGTGTTAACCAGATACATCAATGATCCAATGAACTCTCGGTATAAATGTGGATCAATCTCGCATGAATCAATAGAAGCATTGTTCCTTTTCTTCAAATTCATTACCATCGATGTAGGCATGGATTTGCAGTCTATCATACTGAACTTATTCAATATCTCCACTATATATTTTCCTTGACTCAAGAAAATCTCATCAGTCCTTTGCCATACTTCTAGTCCCAAGAAGTAGTGCATCATACCTAGATCCTTCATCTCGAATTCATAAGTCAATTCTTGCTTGCATTCATCGATAAGTCTTTCTGAATCGGTGAGGAATAAGTCATCCACATATAGGACCAAGATCAAGCACTCATCACCAACAATGTGAAAATATAGGTTTGGATCAACAACACTCTTGCTGAAGCCCGAACTCATCAAGAATCCATCCATATTCTCATACCAACCACGAGGTGCCTGCTTTAGTCCATATAGGGATTTCTTCAACTTACACACATGATATTTCTCATCGTGTATCATGAATCCATCTAGTTGCTAGATGTGAAATTCTTCCTCAATATCACCATTGAGAAAGGATTTCTTCCATCTAATGTAGTTTCCAACCCATGGATGCAACTTTTGCAATGATAACACAGATGGAAGCGTCTCGGGCTACTAGAGAAAATGTCTCCTCATAATCAATTCTCTCCATCTATGAGAATCCTCTGGCTACAAATATTACTTTGTATTTCTCGACACTTCCATCAACTGCATGCTTGATCTTATAGATCCACTTGGAAGTCACTACAGACTTCCCTTCTAGTCTCATAACAATATCCCACACATCATTTTTCATGATGGACTGATACTCTTTTTCCATGGCATCTTGCCATACTTGTTGACCTACTGCTTCTCCATGACAAGAAGGATCAGTGTCAATGATGTGGCTCATGGCTAAAAAATAGCTTGAATATATCTTTGGTTTCTCTCTCTCTCTGGGAATGTGCCTCAAGGAGCTGCATGTCCCTCTGCTTCTTGTAGAGTTTGTATAGCCCAGGAAGGCCTTTTATGGCCTACTGCAATGTCTCCAGGGACATCAATTGGAGAAACTGGATCAATTGGATCAACTGGATCGACTGGAACAATGAATGTCTCCCACTGAACTGCTGAAGGGGGAGAAGGTACTGTCTCATGTCGATCTCCATCTGAGATTCTTTGGATCTTCAAAAGGCTATCTCTTCCTCAAAGATGACATATGTTCTCACCTCAATATGTCTCTGACCAAGGATGTAGATCTGATATGCCTTCAAATATTCACTATATCCCACAAATGTACCCTTTCTCCCTGAAGGGTCTAGCTTGGACCTCTTTTTGTTGGGTACATGAAACTATAATGGGCACCCAAATATCCTGAAGTGTCCAACCTTAGGATTCACTCCAGTGAAGGCTTCTTTGGGAGTCATGTTATTCAAAATCTAGTGAGAAATCCTGTTCTAAACATGTACTGATGTCATGGATGATTCTTCCCACAAAATCATAGGTAGACTCTGATCATGTATCATTTATTTGGTTGCTTCAATGATAGTTATGTTATTTCTCTCTGTAACCCCATTTTGTTGAGGGTTATAAGGAACTATGTACTCCCTCTTTATTCTTGCCTCAATACAAAAATCATTGAAATCCTTGAAGGTGTATTCTCCTCCATTGTCTGATATTAGTACCTTGATCTTCCTTCTGATCAAGTTTTCAACCTAAGCTTTGAATTCTTGAAATATTGCAAGGACTCCATCCTTGGTCTTCAAGAAATAAATCCATTTTTTCCGATAGTGATCAGCTATGAAGAGCACATAGTAAAAATATCCATTTAAGGAGTCAACAATCATTGGTCCACACACATCTAAATGTATCAAGTCCAAGATTCCCTTGGATCTGTTGTCACTTCTCAAGAAGGAACCCTTGACATTCTTTCCAAGAGCACAATCTCTGCAAACACCGTTATGTTGAACCTGTATCTCTGGAAGGCCTGCTACCATTTTCCCTAGAGCTAGAAGGGATCTATAATGAATGTGAGCAAGTCTCCTATGCCATAGCTCACTCAAGATAACAGTATCATGTAACAGGGCCTGGAATGGTTGGACAATAAGTCTGTATAAGTTGTTTTCTTGAACACCAATTACTCGGTCATAATTCATATGTGAGTCCTTGTGCCATGCAAGAAATTTTCCTTTATAAAAGGTAACCTTGTAGCCTTTTTCTTCTAAGGCAGAAATGGAGACAAGGTTCCTTTTCATCCTAATTACATAAAGCACCTCACTCAGCTGAAGAGGTATGTCAGAATCTAGTTGGATTGCAGAAGTTACAACACCTTTCACATTATATCTAGCATTGTCTCCAATTACAACATGTAGATTGGTCTCTTTCTCAACAAGATATGTCAGATGATCTCTATATCTGGTCATGTGCCTAAAGGCACCACTATCAATTAACCAAATATCATTATCAGTAGGAACTGTACCTGAGAGTGCCGATACAAATAAGAAGGCTTCATGTTTGATGTCTTCATATCTCCGATGTATTGAATTCCATGAATTGGAGTGTCTTGATCCATAAATCTTATCTTCGACCATAGTTTTGTTCATCATATTTTTAGATTCTTCCCAAACCCTTACCAACTAGGCTAGGAAACCTAATGGATAGGCTAAGCTAGCAATATTAGGTTTCATTGGGCATATTACTATCAACAATAATCCTTGAAGGTAAAAATAACACTGGTAAGATGAAAAGCTTCTTCAATGAGTTGCAGAAACCCTAAAACTGAAATTTCTATAGAAAATTGCAAAACCCTAGGGCCAAAAATCCAAAATTCTCGAAATTGAAATATGAGAGTTGTTGGAGGTGCGTTGAGGGAGGTTGTACACCCCTATGCAATTTTTATCCCCATTTCTCAAGTACAAAGTCCTGAAACATCCAAAAGGAAGAGGGTCGTACCTTTTTTCTATAAACATTAGGAGGGTCATACCTTCTTTCTGGAAACCCTAGGAGGGACATATAGATCTCAGAAAAGAGGACGACATGATTTGTAGGCTTGGGCCATGGATTCTTCAAGACTTATGCTCTGATACCAGGTTGAATTTTCACTATGCTAGGCTCAAGCATGAGGTTTATTTCATTTTAACATTTACTTGAACCATAAACAAATGCAGCGACACCATACACAAGTGTTTCAATAACCAAGATCACAAGAAGAAATACCATGCACACAAACAAAATAAATATCTTGGGAAACCATTCTATTGAAGGGAAGAAAACCCAACAATCCTTTTCTATATTCTCAAGAGAAGATCCCCCAACCATAAAACCTTAATGCACACAAGAGGATGCTCTACAACCTTGAAACTTATGCCCAAGAGAGGTGCGCACTTCAGCCCTAAAATGTACTCGCTGAAATTTACAAATGACATGTGACAAGTGTGAGTGTGTTTCCTCAATGGGGAAATCACCTCTATTTATACTAGACCAAACACAATAATAGGTGTGTTTGTTGGCACAACAGGGCTAAACTCACTAACTCAGAAAATAATTAATTATAAAAATAAACCTTAATTATACTTCACATATGGTGGGGTCGACTTATACCCTCTTTCACATATGGTGCGACCTACTTGTACCCTTTACATTACAATTAGGGTTACAAGAAAATATTACACTTATACAATATAACAAGGGATCCACACGTTCACTAGTGCTCGACCACTAGGTACACGTCCACCTATGCTCAACCACATGGATGTCATACTCAACATAATCATCTAGAGTAACACATCATCTCAACTCTCACATAGAGGAGAATGAAACACCCATCACATGGGCACACCCAACCACTGGGGGACGACTCAACTCTCACAAAGGAGAACAATTCCCCAACCACTGGGGGATGACTCAACTCACACACAAAAGAGAATGATGCCCCATCACATGGGTATGCCCAATACTGGGCTCCCTCTTAGGTCGACTCAGCTTAGTCACAGAGAAGAGCATATCCTAGAGGATGTCTCATGATGCTATAATCATCAACAATATAACTCTCAACAAAATGGTGTTGTTGAGAGAAAAAACATAACAATATTTGAGGCAGGGAAAGCCATGATGTTTGACCAAGATTTTCCAAATTCCTTAAGGGTAGAAGCTACCTCCACTGCAGTGTATATTCAGAACATGTGTGATCATTCTATCTTGAAGGACAATACTATTGAAGAGGTCTTCTCAATGACCAAACCTAAAGTAGGGCATCTAAGGATATTTGGGTGTCGAGTATATATTCATGTCCCTATGGAAAAGAGGACAAATATGGAACCCTAGGGAAAGAAAGGGGTTTGTGTGGGGTACAATGAGAACTCCAAGGCTTACATGATATATGTACCAGGTCATAGGAAGATAGAGATAAGAAGGGATGTGACTTTCCATAAAGAAGCCACATTCAAGAAATCTAGAGAGATACAACAGGAATCTGAAGCAGTTCAACCAGCTTCACCCTCTTCTGAAAATGAAGAATCAGATGATCATAGGGAGGAACCTCATCAAGGGCCAAGTGATGAGACCCTAGAACATGTTGAAGAGTTGGAAATAAATCTTGAAGACCCTCCATCCAAAAGGAAGCCAACATGGATTAGAAAAACAATGCATGAAGAAAAAAAGATAGCTACTCCCAAAGGAACATTTAGGGAAAGTAAGAGGCCTCATAGGTATGGAGGCTATGTTGCATTGATGAGTAACATTAGTGATGCTGAGCCTTCTTAATTTTAAGAAAAAGATAAATTACAAGTGTGGAATTACGCCATGCTTGAGGAATATAGATCTATTCTAAAGAACAATGACTGGGACATTGTGCCGAGGCCAAAGGACAAATCAACGGTCTCTTCCAAATGGGTCTATAAGATCAAACATGTAGCCGATGGGAGTGTGGAAAATTTCAAAGAAATATTTGTAGCTAGAGGTTTCTCTCATAAAGAAGGAATTGACTACAACGAGAATTTTTCCCCTGTAGCAAGGTATACCTCCATTCGAGTTATTATTGCATTAGCTTCAGTTCTTGGTTGGAAATTACATCAGATGGATGTAAAAACCACATTCTTGAATGGAAAGGTTGAACATGAGGTATTTGTGGAACAACCAACTGGTTTTTTACTACATAACAAAGACACACATGTATGCAAGCTAAGGAAGGCCTTGTATGGTCTTAAGTAGACCCTCAGAGTTTGGTATGACAAGATTGGTGGCTTTCTTAAAATCTTGAGATTTCAAAAAAGTGATGTTGATGCAAATATGTACTTCAAGGTAACCGAGAACCAACCTATTATATTAATATTTTATTTTGACGATCTCTTTCTAAAAGGAGATGAAGAGCTAATAACTTGGTGTAAGAGGGAGCTAATCTCAGAGTTTGAAATGAAAAACTTCGTCTTGATGCATTACTTCCTAGGACTGGAAGTGTGTAAAATATAGGGTGAGATATTTCTGGCACAAGGTAAATACACATTGGATGTGTTAAATAGGTTTGGTATGATGGATTGTAAATTCATGTCTACTCCAATGATTACCAACATGAGGAAGATGCATGATTTTGATACAGGTTCAGATTTGGTGGATCCCACCATGTATAGGAAATTGATTGGATCATTGATGTATATGATCCATACCAGGCTATATATATGCTATGAAGTGATTGCATTGAATTAATTCATGGCTGAACCGAGACGGATACTGGGTGGCATCAAAGCACATCTTGAGATATATCAGAGGAACCATTACCTATGGTATAAGATATACATCCAGTGATGGTTTGTTTCTGCATGAGTATGCGGATGTTGACTAGGCAGGAAGATGAGTGGACCAGAAGAGTACTTATGGATACTGATTTTGTTTAGGATCCACTATGATCTCATGGTCAAGTGGGAAACATGGATCCATTGCACAAAGTACAACAGAGGCTGAGTACATTGCAACAAGTGATGTTGGAAAGGAAGCAATATGGCTCAGAAAATTGGTTTCTATATTGTTTGGTGATAAGCTATAGATGAGGATGGTTCATTGTGATAATCAAAGTTGCATAAAGCTGACAGAGAACCCAACATTTCACAACAGTTCAAAGCATATTGACCTGAAATACAATTACATCATAGACATGGTCTAGAGAAAAATTGTAAAGCTACAATACATATCCATGAGCGAGTAGGTAGATCATATCCTGACCAAGCCATTTCTATTGAGACAGTTTGTGAAACTAAGAGGTAATATTAGAGTGGTTGAGAATGACTCCCTCGCTGAGAGGGAGTGTTAAATTTGGCAGCATCGACAATCATTCTTCAATGAGAGGCCATGTGGGCCACCCCACGACTAGCCAAGGATATTTGGAGAATCACCCAGTCTTGTGAGGTATTGACAAAATCTAGCGCGAATGTACAACCTCTGTGAGTCAAACCAAAAGTTAGGACAAACGAGATGCTATATGACCTTGTGATTATAGCCAAGGCAAAGGAGGAAGCCTTCTAAGTCTAAGATAAAATTCAATATGTGAGTCTAAGTGAAAAAGTCAAGGGGAATGTACAACCTCCGTGAGCCTAGACATAAGGCTTGTGAGGTATTGACAAAAGTCAGGGGGAATGTACAACCCTTGTGAGTCAAACCAAAAGTCAAGGTAGAGTCAATGCGAAATTCAAAGGGAATTGTTGGCCCTTGAGCAATTTTTTTGGATTCTTGGTCATGTTTGACCTATTTTGGGACTTCGATAGGATATCAAAGGTGGTGCACAAGACAAAGTAGATATTGCAGGATCTTGCCCCCCTTTTAGGGATTTTTGGGTTTTGGGATTATGTAACGGGTATGGGAATGTCGGCCCATGGGTTTACCCATGCTTAGGCCCACTTTTGTAATGTATATATAGAAGAATAGACAATGTAATAGGTGTGGTGGTAAGTAGTGCTAAGTGCTAGAGATTCAATCTGTGTGATCAAGAGATTGTAAGTGTGTTGAGTGCTAAGTACTTGATTTGTGCATACTATGTGAGAATTGCAGAGCTACGTGCAAGTAATTGTAAGAAGGTTTGGTGCTATACCTTAGCTAGTAGAAGGAGGATCTAGCGGAGTGCACACAGATCTCCTGTCTTCTGAGGAGTAGGATTTTGATGCTATGTGCTTGTAAGAAGCTTGACCGAAGATAATAAAGAGGAATATTTGGTGGACATAGTCCCAAGGTGGGGGTGAACCACATACATGATGTGTTGCTATGCTTTGTGTGATGTGTTGATGTGTTTATGTCTTTACTTTCTAAGTGCTTGATATAGATAGACAGATTTGTTTACGCTTTGTGCTAACGATGTATATGGATATTATATCTTACCTATGTGAATGTGCTTAGTGATTGAATATGCTAGATCTAATCTACCTCTCTATTATAAGTGCTTAGATACATCATATCTAGATGAATGATGCGATGCTTTGTTTTATCTACAGAGTAGATAGTCGTTAAATATTGATGAACTGTTGGTGCTAAGTGCTCTGTTAAGTATTACAATCACAGATATGTGTCCCAGCTAAGGTTGCAAACACCTGAGTTCTGCAACCACCCATGCCTCTACCTCGGGTGAGACTTCATCTACTTTGTAGGTGTTGCCGAAAGGGCCAATAGTTAGGGGTTTGTTGGTGCATTGTTGTAACGTTGAACCCTGGGTCTTCTCCTATGCCAACAAATGGTTTTGTTTCCAAGACATGAATCTTCTTGAGGGAATGTCAAGGTGGTTTACATCAAAGACAAAGATTCAAAAGTGGATAGAGGATCAAGAAAAGGACTTCACTAAAGCCAAGAACAAGAAACTTAATATTAGTTCATAGGATTGGTTAGGAAGATATATATTTACTGATATACATGATATTTTCTTTGGAGGAATCCATCATGAGCTATATGAGTGGCTAGCTAGGTTAGCGGATACCCAGTTTGAGATCAAATCTAGACCTCCTGTGGTTTGGACGTCGGTGTTGATCAAGAAGGTCAAGAGACTTGATAACATCATGTCACGAGTAGTAGATCACTGGTTTGATAGCACCATTGGAGGGTACATCACCGAGTTTGATGTTGACAGAGTAGAGTCATAGAGCCAAGCCGAGAGATATTTCTTCAAGGGACCCAAAGGAAAATTTTTACACTTTCTAAAGTTGAGAATCAAGATGCTATTGCATGAGAAGAACATATTGAAGATACAGTAGATTGGTCGGATTTGAAAAAGATAATGTTCAAGAATTCAGACAACGAAAACGACACAGAGGCTGGACATATGCGCAGTGGGAGAGCGTTTAGAGAATTTCATATTGAAAAGATGTTTAAGCAGAAATACGGGGATGAGGGTTTCTACAGTGGAGAAGAGGCAGATATGATGGATGAAGAGCATTTAGAACTCGCTATGATAGAGTAAGAGAAAGATGAAGAACCTTGTCAGGACGAGACAAAAACTTCAAGAACTATGTAGATTGTTGAAGTAATTACTATTAATCCTCTTGTTGGTTCAACAACTCTAAGAAATCAAAATAGTCAGAGTCACCAGAGTCCTCAGAGTACTATTACTAGAAGTTCAACATATACTTAGACAAGAAACCTATGAAGCTCTATGGTAGATGAGATGAGGCTCCCTATCTTTAGGGGAGATGGATCTAAAGATCCTGATCAACACTGGTTCCTATGTGAAGCCGTATGGAATATTAAAAATGTCACCGATGAAGCTGTTAAAAGAACTCAGTTTAGCACTACTCTAAGAGATCATGCACTGAGTTGGTACATGAAGCTTGTCCAAGGACTTATACATCCTAATCCACTGAATGAGATCAAGAATGCGTTGATTGCAGAGTTCAAGAAACCCAAGTCGGAGTCACATTGCATTACAGAGTTGAAAGAGATCAAGCAAAAGGTAGCTTAACTTGTTTGGGAATTCGATTAGAGATTCAAGACCTTAATAGGTTGATTGACTTTTCAGACCCCGGATGAGCAGAACAAGGAATGGTTCATCACTGCTCTATTACCACACATCATAGCTCCTCTGATGTAACAAAAGATTGCTTCGTAGGCTGAGGCATTGGAGATTGCCATGAAATTAGAATCAACCCCTATGGGAGAATCTAGCTTAGGTATGAGTCAAATATTGAGTCAGCTAACTAGTTTGTCTCTGCAGGTCGAAGACATGAAGAAAGACAAGGAAAAAGATAAAAGAGACGACATCTGGTGTGTTAGATGAAAATTAGAAGGCCATGAAAAGGAGCACTGTCCCCTATTTCATGAATACTTGGCCTCTGGAGCTCTGATCCCTTTAAAGCAAGTCACCCTACCATGGTGCGAGGTATGCAGAAATAGACATCACCCTGGTGAGTGTTATTACATGCAAAAATACGTTCAGACACCCACAAATTTTTATTGCACATTCTGTAAGTCCATGGGGAACGATGATAGGGATTGTAGGGCTTATGAACTCATGCATGAAAGGTCAAGGGATATATAAAAAATTCAAGGTGAAGTACAACAAGAAGGAAACACTACACAATATAATTCTCCAGAAAGAGGAAACTTCAATCCTCGTGGTCGATTCAAAGGATGAGGACAAGGAGGAGGTATGGGTTGAGGTAGAGGATAGATCATCTATTACAACTGTGCACAACTAGGATACTTAGCAAGGGACTGTCAGAAGCCTTGTACTACTTGCAACTACTACAGTTCCTTCAGACATGTTATGGAAGATTGTCATGTGTTGCTAGCTAAGTTTCAGGAAAGATGAGGACCTCAGTAGAACCCACAAGTGCAACTGATATATGATGAACCTCGCAGAGAAGGCCCTAGAGTCACTCTTATCACTAGAGGAGGTGATGTTACAGGAGAAGATAGACTGACCCAAGGAAAGACTACATAAGACTCAGCAGTCAGGAAAGCTACAGAGAAGACCCAAAATTTTGATGCAAAGAAATAAAGACAAATATTTGAGGAGGAAAGAAACGAGTTCAAAGAAGACCAAGGCTCTTCATCGAAAACACATCTAGAAGTAAGAGAATATGGAATTCCTCTGACATTCAATCAGTCTTCTTTTCCAAAGGAAGGAAAAGAGGTAAGAAATCTCATGGATTTTTATATACTTGTATTAAGTTGATTTAGGACGAAAGCGATGTACAAGAGCTACAAAATTTAATTAGTCATTATGAGCTAGGAAAGATAGACCCCCTACTGAATAGGGTAGTACACCAAGTCTCTAAAAGGAGAAGGAAAAATAAGGAATTACACTTGAATGCTCAAATAAGAGAATATGATATAGACTATGTGGTCCTCGACTTAGGGTCAGAGGTCAATGTCATGACAAAGAAAACCTGGGCACTGATGGAAAAAATGAAGTTGATCTATTCCCCTATCAGGATTAGGATGGATAATCAACAAGTTGTAAGCCCCTTTGGAATATTGGAACATGTCCTTGTGGACATCGACGGAGTAAGAACATTTGCATATTTCGAGGTAATTGAGATAATTAATGACAACTTCCTTTACCCTGCACTGTTAGGAATTGATTGGGCTTTCAATAATTCCACTGTGGTTGATTTAAAGAAAATACATATGATGTTTGAAAGAGATGGCCTTAGGGTCAATGCACCTTTAGATCCAGATGAAGGTCAACGATACACAAAACCTATCATAGAAGAAGACCACACATATGAACTGGAAAACATATACAAGCTAGCAACTAGACAATAGGATTACATTAATCCTACGACCAATGGGAACCGAAGCTAGCGAAGTGACATCACATGTTCATCAGATTTAGAGGAAGCACCAAAGAACTGGCATAAAAAAATGTATGAAGTATCTACAAGGAGATGTGCTAGATTAACCAGAGATATATGCTGGATCGACACAACAACAAGTAACTTACCCACCTTTGATGGCATGAATCTTTTACAAACCTTCTTGTTGAAATTCGAAGAAAGTGTAAAAACACAATACAAATTCTTGGAAATGGATGATGCCTTGAAAGAAACACCAGGAAGATGGTGGGGGACACACAAAAATAACATTACAGACTGGGTACAATGTCGTACTTTGATGAAAACATGGTTCTCAACATAAGTAAAAGGCTGCAAAGTTCAGTACACAGGTCGAAGCTGCCCAAAGGACCATGTGCGAAGTCGCGAGGAAGCATGTAGAAATAGTCCTCAAGAGCAGTGGGTGCACAAATTCATTAACATGGACACAACCCCTATCAACCGGTACCTTCAAGCAGAGCTGCACCTCATCATTGCAGATTGGGAAGGTATGACTCACAATTTTGTAACCACCTTCTTATTTGAAAGTCAATATCCTTTAGTATATCAAGAGTTACAGATTGTAAGATAGAAAGTATTTGAGGAGGTCTCTAGCCTCCCTTTAGAACAAGAAAATGACGAATGGACTGCGCCTCTCCAGAAACTGCAAGGCTATTACAACATCAATGTTGATGAAGAAGATGATCCTAGGAAGGTGAACATCACCAAAATATAAGGCCAAAGAGATGTGGAAGGACCAGGAGTTGATCTACCATTCATTAGACAATCGATCAATATTAAGAAGGTTAATATTGGAACAGAACAGACACTGAAGCTTTCAAATATTGGAGAGTATTGGGATGCTGCTACTATTGACAAGATCACATAGTTACTGCATGAGTATTAGGACTTGTTTCGAACCAAGTTTATTTATATGAAGGGAATTAAAGGGCCTATGGGAGAGATGAGGATCACCTTGAAACCTGATGAAAGACCAGTCAAACAAAGACCCTACAGATTGAACCCTAAATATAAGGATAAAGTGAAGATTGAGCTCAACAAAATGCTGGAAGCAGGGATTATAGAACCTGTTGAAGAGTTAGAGTGGATTATCCCTATGGTGGTGCAAGACAAGAAGATAGGAGAGATCATGATCTATGTAGATCTCAGAAAAATGAACGACACTTGTTTGCATGACCCCTTTCCTACACCATTCACTGATCAAGTGTTAGATAATGTGGGAGGCTAGGAGGTATATTCTTTTACAGATGGATTTTCAGGATACCATCAGATCTGGATTTCCAAGGAAGATCGCTATAAGACCATGTTTGCAATAGAATGGGGATCCTACCAGTATACAGTGATTCCATTTGGATTGAAGAATGCCCCAACCATATTTTCTAGGGTGGTGGTCGAAGCATTCAAGGAGTTTCTTCATAAATATTTAGAAGGATATTTTGATGATGATGAATCAGATGACATTATAAACCCTTATCCATTTAGAAATATATAAATCACTCAAAATACCAAGGCTTTAAACTATGCTGCTCAGTAGGTTTAAATCAATTTGTGGAAATGTGGAGAAGACTCATTATGCTAACAAAAATACCTATAAAATAGAATATTTGAATGGCCAATAATGATAGGTAAGATACTCTTCATACCAACAGAAACATATATAAGATTGCATATAATATATTGCTAGACATAATAGGAATATACTTGTAGCTTTAGCTTATGAATGCACTGATAGGATGACAACTATCTAGCATTGAGACAAACCTTAGAAGAAATGTATTAAAGTTTAATATATCAACAAAGAGATGTGATGACAACCTTTTGTCATTGAATATATATAACCTTGGAAAGAAAGGAAATGAAAACTGAACAAATAAAGTGAAAGAAGCTCGATGTCAAGATGTATTCATGGACATCTTCAAGGAATAAAAAGTACAAGTCTTCAAGAATAGAACCTCAGTCCTCAGACTGTTTTCCCCACCTTTGGTGTATCAAAGGTCTCAGGATTTATAGCCTTTACATAACAATTTCAGGATCCTATAAAACTAGATCTAAAAATAACTAAAACTGAATATAATAAAAAAGGATATGACAAGTAAGATCACTGTAGGTGGAATTGACCCTCTTAGCATTACTTGGCAGTTTGTAGGTGAAGATCATGGAGTTCAAGATCTTTGTTCGACAGTTGGGCGATTTCTATCAAAAATAGAAATGCCATTTGGCTTCCATCTTTCGCCATATGTCTTCTAAACTTAATGAGGAGGATGATTTAACTTCTGATAATTATTATATTTAATTTGATACCATTCCCGCGTGTTCTTGAACACTAAAAACGCGATATGGGCAGAAATAATTAAATTATGGACTCTTCTGCACATTCGGTGGCTCATTGGTCTTGCATTTTACCTTTTAGCCACCGAAAGTCAGAGATTTTCGATGGCTCACTACACTATCAAATTTGCCACTTAGCTGCCAAAAACCCTAAAATAAACTTAGGTTTAATTTAAGAAGAAAATCAATTTATACATTGAAATACCATCTCTAAGAGCTTGTCTCTAAGCCTTTAAATATTAAGATTAAAAATGATTCTTCTACTTAATGCTCATCTTATCATGTGATTTGGAAATCATTAAAAAAATATTTTTGATCGCTAACATCTAGCTCCGACTGGGATGGAGAACTTCCTGCGAGGTTTCCAAGAACCTCAGATCTAATGCCTTTCTTGGAAACAATAAAATCTATAGTTTAGTTTCTAGTGTTCCATTGGGCATGGAGTCAGCCATATCACTTCTTTCTGAAAAATCTTTCAGACCTGTATAATTAATCTTTGTACATCTTCTAAACTGCCTTTATTCACATAATGTGATTGCTACACCTGCCACAAAATGGAAGAAAAGAAATGCTTGGGGATAAATCTTATTTCCTACCCTACTCTACCCTAAACAACTCTGCAAATTTGGTTAGGTAAAAACTGATTTCCATAGAATCCATCCAAGCAATTTTAGTACTGAAATGATTTCATCATTCTCACTGATCAATAGTTGTTTTTTGAAATGCAAAAACAGTGAATAAAAATCATTCACAAAACCAAAATCAACAGGAAATATGTGGAAGCTAAAGAAGTCTAAAACTTTCAAGTTTTCTGAAAGATATGATTCTATGAAGGTTGCCACTAGATCTTTGAAACTGATATCAGAAATATGTTGGTCTTTAGGAAAAAGTTGCACCTATGTAACTTCTTTTCTGCTAGAATATTGATTACCCTTTTGGTCTTTTTTGATTACCTTGTAATCATAAAAAAATACGACTTCCTCTTCAGAATGGTGCTCAAAAGATGATGATAGAGAAATGTTTGAATAACAAAGATTTTGATCAGCTCTAAAAATATAGTTGTCTATACAATCATGAGTTATCATAGGTTTAACTGAATTTGTAAA
Organism: Picea sitchensis; assembly: GCA_010110895.2. Taxonomy (NCBI): domain Eukaryota; kingdom Viridiplantae; phylum Streptophyta; class Pinopsida; order Pinales; family Pinaceae; genus Picea; species Picea sitchensis. The sequence continues at coordinate 16,966 of SNQJ01S0104745.1, forward strand.
CTAATCATAAACTTTACATGAATACCTATCTCTGGAAAGTTTTCAAAATGTTGAAGAATCTAAAATAATTTTAGTTGCTTGCTACTATTCTGAAACTGACTTATAGTCATTACTTTCCAGCTCAAAATCTGAACTATACTGACATTTTACTGGTTCAAATAGATAATGGTTTTCAACATCGACCTGCTCTAGGATTATCCTTGAAGCATAAATGTTCTCCTCTACCTCTAAAGCATATTCAAACATAATGCTTAGTGATAAAGATTTTCTTTCTAGCAGAAGAAAGGAAAGTTTTGAATGCAATCCCATGACATAATGTATCATGGCAGTTGTTTCTGTAGGCCTGATCTCTAAGGGCATACCATGGTAGATGCTGCAAAATCTTCGATTTAAAGCAGGAAAAGTTTCATTATGTTCTCTCTTCAAAGCATAGAAATCAGCTAGGTAAGACTCTGGTGTTTTGTGTTCACCCCAATGTTTCAAAAAAACATCCGAGAATTCGATCCAAGATCCAATAGAGTCATCTTTTAGACTCTTGAAACATATAGCAACATCTCTGATCAATGACTTAGATATATATCTCATGACCATATCCTCATGAACAATTTTAAAACGATCAACAAAATCATCAAAGGAATCCAAGTGTCTCTCAGCTTAAGCCTAATTCTCTCTAGAAAACCAAGGGAGATATTCATAACAGTCAAGAGGATAAGAATGAAGGAGATGGGGCAACTTCAAAGGCTTGAACATATTCATCCTAATTTTAATTTGAAAGGTTGTAGGTTGATCATGAGGGATAGCAAGTTGTTGAACGGGTTCAAAAGTTATAGCAAAAGGGGTTGAGATCTGACAGGGTCTTGAATCAATTTTAATCTCCTGAAGATCACCTGATTGATCCAAGTCAGGAGGTACTAAATTGCAGAACTCATTTTTAAAAATAGATGGTGATGAAGATATCAAATCAACATATACAATAAAATCACGTTGTAAAGATGGATATATGAAAGAGGGTTGATAATCATCGAAATATACAAAACAAAGGATAATTCTCTTAACATGCAAAGGAAAAAGTATGAAGGAGCTGATAAAGAAAAACAACAACTCATGAAGCAAACTAATGAAGTGATACTTGGATTTAGAACCCATTTTCTTCATCTTCATTCAATTGGATCCTTCCCAGTGGAGTCTTTGAAAGTGGAGTTGCTAGGCAGATAATTACAGTCGGATTTTATGTCCTCCTTTTTTCTGCCATCAAAAGTCAGATCTATGTCATTCTCCCAGGGAAACTCTATTCACTTTCGTTCCCTGACAATGATGCCATTTTGTTATCACTCCAATAAATCACTCCCTGACTATAAAGGGTGTAAGATTGGTAACTTAAATAAATAAATAATGTGGAAGAAAGAAGGATCAAATCAGATGACATTATAAACTCTTATCCATTTAGAAATATATAAATCACTCGAAAGACCAAGGATTTCAACTATGCTGCTAAATAGGTTTAAATCAATTTGTGGAAATGTGGAGAAGACTCATTATGCTAACATAAATACCTATACAATAGCATATGTGAATGGCCAGTAATGATAGGTAATATACTCTTCATACTAATAGAAACATATATAAGATTGCATATAAAATATGGCCAGACATAACAGGAAAATGCTTGCAGCTTTAGCTTATGAATGCACTGATAGGATGAAAACTATCTAGCATTGAGACAAACCTTAGAAACAATGTCTTAAAGTTTAATATACCAATGAAGATATGGGATGACAACCTTTTGTCATTGAATATATATAAACTTGGAAAGAAAGGAAATGAAAACCGAACAAACAAAGTAAATGAAGCTCGATGTCAAGATGTATTCATGTACATATTCAAGGAATAAAAAGTACAAGCATTCAAGAATAGAACCACAGTCCTTAGACTATTTTCCCCACCTTTGGTGTATCAAAAGTCTCAGGCTTTATAGCCTTTACAACACAATTTCAAGATCCTATAAAACTGGATCTCAAAATAACTAAAACTGAATATAATAAAAAAGGATATGACAAGTAAGATCACTGTAGGTCAAATTGACCCTCTTAGCATTACTTGGCAGTTTGTAGGTGAATATCATGGAGTTTGAGATCTCTGTTTGATAGTTGGGCGATTTTTGTAAAAAATAGAAATGCAATTTGGCTTCCATCTTTTTCCATATGTCTTCAAAACTTAATGAGGAGGATGATTTAACTTCTAATAATTATTATCTTTAATTTGATACCATTCCCACGTGTTTTGGAACTTGAAAAACATGATTTGGGTAGAAATAATTAAATTTTGGACTCTTCTGCACATTCAACGACTCATTGGTCTTGCGTTTTACCTTTTAGCTGCCGAAAGTTAGAGCTTTTTTACGGCTCACTACACTGTAAAATTTGCCACTTAGCCGCCGAAAACCCTAAAATAAACTTAGGTTTAATTTAAGAAGAAAATTGATTTATACACTGAAATACCATATTTAAGAGCTTGTCTCTAAGCCTTTAAATCTTAATATTAAAAATGATTCTTCTACTTAATGCTCATCTTATTGTGTGACTTGGAAATCATTAACAAGTTATTTTTGATCGCTAACACTACCCCCTCCTACTTCAGGAAAACAACTGTGCACTGTGCTGGGACATACTGGATATTACATGAAGTTCATTAAAGGATATTCCCAGATTACAACACCCATGGAGAAGATTTTGAAGAAACACTGTCAGTTTAGTTGGACAAAAGAATGCTAGCAGAGCTTCGACACACTGAAACAAAAAATGGTTATTGCGCCTATTTTGATTTTCCCAGATTGGAGCAAGGAGTTTCTTGTGCATGTTGATGCATCTTCTATTTCCTTAGGAGTAGTGTTAGCACAAACTGGGGAAGGAGATATTGACCATCCGTTAGCTTTTGCTAGCAGGAAACTATCCACAATTGAGATAATTTACACCACCACTAAGAGAGAAGGATTAGCCATGGTGTATGCACAGTAGAAGTTCCGCCACTACTTGTTGGGAGGACACTTTAAAATGTTTACTGATCACTCCATGCTGAAATACCTAGTCAACAAGCCAGTTTTGGGGGGGAAACTATGTAGATGGATTTTGTTATTTCAGGAATATGATGTCGAAATTGTGGTTAAGCCAGGAAGAATGAACAAAGGTCTTGACCACTTGTCAAGGCTGCAACATGGCAAAGAGCCGACCAGTTTGGAGGATGCACTACCAGATGCACAGTTACTGGCCATTAGAAATATCGATAACCACTTCATAGAGATAGTCCAGTTCCTGTCAACATGAATGGAACTTAGAGAGTATACAATTCCCAGAGGAAACAACTAGTAGTGCGTGTTGTAGACTTTTCACTTATAACTAGATAGGTATACAAGATGGGACCTGATGAGATATTAAGGAGGTGTGTTATGGAGGTAGAGAGACCATTGATCCTTGCAAAAGATCATGAAGGCATATCATGAGGACATTATGCAGGGAAAGCAACTGTGCAGAAGGTTCTTAGAGCTAGCCTTTGGTGGCCTACCTTACATAGAGATGCTAAAGACTATTACAGAGCCTGTGATGTATGCCAAAGAGTTGGGAAACCATCCAGAAGATATGAAATTCCATTAGCACCACAAATGACCCTACAAGCATTTGAGAAATGGGCCATTCACTTCATGGGACCTATAAACCCACTAGGAAAGTGCACATGAGGAAGGTACAAAATTACTGCGACATATTACTTGACTAGATGGGCTGAAGCAAGAGCAGTTAAGGACTGTAGTGCAACTACAACTGCGTGCTTCATATTTGATGACATCATAACCAGTTTTGGATGCCCAAAGATCCTTATGAGTGATCAAGGCACACATTTCATAAATAAAACAATTGAATCCCTAACTGAGGAATTTGCAATCCACCATCAGAAGAGTACGCCTTACCATCCACAAGCAAATGGGAAAATAGAAGCATTCAACAAGATCTTGGAGACATCACTGATGAAGATTTTCAATGTGGATAGGAATGACTGGGTTTTAAGAGTACCAATAGTACTATGGGCCTATAGAACCACTTGCAATAAGCTAACAATGCAGACCCCTTTTAAGTTGGTGTATGGTCTCGAAGTCGTTGTCCCAATGGAATATTTGGTACCAAGCCTAATAATTGTTTCCTTTACAAATATGGATGACACTAGCGTTGTTCGAGAAAGGCTTTCATAGTTGGTCGAACTAGAAGAAGACAAATTTATCGCAAGATTCCATCAACAGGTACAGAAGGAAAGAGAGAAGGCCTATCATGACAGTCACATCAAGGAGAAGGCATTTAGGTAAGGTGACTTGGTATTGGTGTATGAAAGTAAGTTCATGAAACATCCTGGGAAGTTCAGAACACATTGTCTTGGGCCATATGATATTTCCTATGTTATAGAAGGAGGAGCTGCACAAATGAATACTTTGAATGGAGAATGGAAGGAAGGTATAGTGAAGGGGATCTGGTTGAAGTTGTACTATGACAACTAGCTACCTCACATCTCTCAGGAAATGCATGAGGAAAAGGGTCAAGGTACCAGGTGAAGTTGAAACTGGGTACCAGACAAACAAAAGACAGTCTACACAAGGAAGGAGAGGAGGCATAGAGCATAAAGAAAAGGTTGCATTGTGCAGTCTAAAGTCAAAGTAAAACATAAGGATTAGATCTGAAGTGCCTCGAGATGAGTCACAAGTGAGTGTTGGGGTCCTGTTGGCCCTTGGTTATGAAAGTAAGTGAAGATCAAGGAAGAAAAGGAAAAATAAGAACTGCGCAGAAGACACGGTGACTATTACTAGGTCGAAGTGAGAAAAAAATAAGAAAAGATGGAGCGAAGTAAGAGAAAGCAAGTCGTTGGACGAGGATATCGAGGATGAAAAATCAGCAAGGAAGAAGGATAATGGACAACTCAACAAGCAGAAAATACCACCATATGATGTTTTGGAGCACCACGCGAGAAGGAAGGAAAGACAGGCTGGAGAAGCCCTCAAAACGTGGGTCAAGTTGACCTAGGGTTTTAGACACCTAGGGTTTTGGTATCTAGGGTTTTAACACCTAGGTTTCGTCCTAAGGATGTCAGTGAGCTATTGTAATGTATAAATAAAGGTCAAGAGGACCTGGGTTGGGTTGTTGTCACGATCATTCTAGTTTTTCTATTGACATGAGTGATTATTTTTGTGGGAGAGGGAAGTGCTAAGTGTAAGAGCCTTCTGGTACTGTAAGATCTTTAGCAGGGTGCAGAGATCAAGTCCTACAACTGGGTGCACAGGAAGAGGAGAGACAGAGAGGAGAAGAAAGAAGATCTGCTAGCTGAGAGCGCAGACAAGAACTATATGCTTCATCCTAATATATTATAAGCACAGTTTTGTGGACGCAGCCCTAGAGAGAGGGTGAACCACATATATCTTGTGCTATATGTGTGATTGGTGTTCTTTTCTTAATCATTGATATACTACTATTGCATTACTATGTTATATCTGATCGATAGTTGTGTGGAGTAGGTTTAAGCTGATAAGTGATATATGCATGTTGTATTGTTCTAGTGCTAGATCCACTTGATATTCCCCTTGGTTGTAGACATCTTTGTCCTACAACCCCCCCATAGCTGCTTTGGGTGAGACTACATCTTCTTTGCAAGTGTTGTCAAAAGGGCTAGTAGTTAGGGCTTGTTGGTGTGCTCTTGGAGCTGAACCTTGGGTATGCCACTATGCCAACAGGAAAGTACAAACTTTGTGAGCTTGACTTATGTGAGATGATCCTTGATGGTACTTGATGTGAGCCTATTAAATATGGACACTCTAATAATTCACTTTAGCATTTGACCATAGGATCAGATGATCACATGGTATGGAAAAGAATCTGCTTTATTATTGTAAATAATGTTATGTATGCAGGATGGGACAATGTGTAAAGAGAGAGAGTGAAATGATGTATACATGATGTATATTGTGCTTTCTTAAAGATGTAATTAGTATAAATGACTAAAGTTGTAATTCAAATAGTCTAAAAGACTAAATTCAATGTAATATTGAATTAATAGGCTAAAATCCTAAGTTATAAACTTATGAATATGGAAAGTGGTTAAGTTGTCAACTTAACTCAAGAAGAAAATAAGAAGCCCTAGCACTTCTAGAGAGTGGTTATGACTGAACATCAAATTAGATCTAATGAAGAAGGAAAATCATAAAATATCATCAAAGGCATTCACTCCATAAACATGAGTTTTACTTCAACAAACCCTAGATGCCACCTTTCAAGTTTTCAACAAGTTTTCAAGTCTCCATCTTTACAGGGCTCGATCTATCTCTATAGGTGGACGTTGGGATAATTTTTGGTTTGTTGGAAATCCCTTGATCTCCTCTTCCTAGCCATAGAGAGCACTTGAGGAGGAAAAATCTGAATCTCGGTAGATCTAAGAAAGAAGTCAGTGAATTAGTTTTCCAACAAGGGTTTTCAAAACTTCAACTTTGAAGGGTTCGATCTGCACATTGAAGAAATATATTGAATGGTGTTCAATGCCAGGTTCTAGTCTTTCATCTTAAGAGTTGAATGCACAAGGAACGACTCAGTTTGGACCATCCAACAAGGAGATCGATCCAATTGAAGACAAGATTGAAGAATTGTGTGTGGACTACAGAAAAGTTTTGTCCTCTTCAGATCTAGTGAATTACAACCAAGTGTTGGGTCTCAGAAGCAAGGATAAGTCTTTTCAAGTTCATGTCTATAGGTATCTTGATCAGATCTAATAGAAAGAACATTTGTAAGGTCTCTAGCATCCTCTCTCTTGATGTCCTGTAGCACCCCTTGAGGGTTTGTATTTCTTGCATGCTTATTACATAATAAAAGAAGATTATTTTGCTGGGGTTTTTCTCCCTGTATAGGGTTTTCCTAGAGTATATGTGTTTTTGATGTGTATGTTTGTGGATCTACATGGTTATTTCCATTTAGTTGTGATTCTGTATTGTTGAAATTTATTAAACTGGAATCAAAGTGTTGAAGAAATTAAAGAAAATAATCTCCATATTAAATCAATCTCAATAATTTAATAATAAGGATATAATATGTACATGTAAAGACAAAATATAGAAGGTCCACATTCGATCAAAGATTTTAAAAATTTGCTAGAAGGAAGAGATTTCAACAAAGTTTGTCTTGCCTAGCCATTTGCTTATATCAGCTAAAACCTTATGCAATGTGAAAATCATTGACTCTCATAAGAATAAAAAACGATTGATTGAAAGCTAACACAAAATCACAGAATGCACAAAGATCTCAAATCACTGACTCTTATAAGAAGCAAAAATGATTGATTGAAAGCTAACACAAAATCACAGA
>SNQJ01S0104745.1:24354-38979 GCA_010110895.2 Picea sitchensis
GTTTCATAGGTTGGTGAGCCAGTTATTATAAGCTAGGATGCTTATGTTTTGAATTAGGCCAGAGAGCCTAGATGTTAAAGGTCAATGCGCCTATTTTTGTATATTTCTCATCATTTAATATAAAATACATCACTATGTGCAGACTGACCACGATAAAAGAGTATGGGGGACTAAACTCCACTAGTTAGGGAAAGGCAGGGCTAAAAGTTAAGGAAAATGGCTAATATAGGGAGCTTAAGCCAAAAAGGAATATTATATTAATATTTCTTAAAGTATAAAGTATGGATAATTATTTTATCCTAAGTTCCAAAGTTGGGGACAATTGGGCCAAAGTATCTCCCAACATGACAAGTGTCAAGTTGGGGGCATGCATACATATTGTTGGGGACTTAGTTCATTTTGGCCATGATTCCTTCCATCAACCCACCATTACGGGAGCATTCACTCACGTAGTCAACTATCCTCCATACCTTCATGTCATTGTACCTGAACCTGTATCCATATCCATACATGTTTGTGTACCTAGTTAGCTTGAGAGCTGGACTGAAGAAGTGGGTTGTCAGGCCTGTGGGATATTGAAGAGGTAGGTTGTCAAGCCCGTGAGCATTCTCTCTAGGTGAGAGAATTGTTGGGCATTGATTTCCTGAAGGTGATAAATTGCAGCTACAGGGCTCTGAGACTTCCTATCCGACCTATTGCTGAAGCCCAAAAAGGGAGTGGGGAAGCCAAAGCAATGTTAAGAAAAGAAGGTTCACACTTCCTGGGGTGGGACAAACATGTGGGGAATGAGTGACTATATGCTGCTAGTTTCAGTTGGCACCTATGACATAGTCATTCCTATTGTCTATGATCCATTATCCTGGTTAGGAATCCCTTTACCTAGGTCGAGTTTAGTCCCAGCTCGGGGGTGACCTACTGCTGATAGTGATGAGCAGTGTGGTCTAAGGCTGGGAGGTTCGTGGAAGGTCTGCACGTAGTTGGTGATATTCTTACCAAGATAAGTGTCAACTGTGTGATAAATTTACATGTTGCATAATTATTTACGTGTGTATTTTTATGGATTTATCATGTGTATGGTTTATAACTATGTTTATTTTATGAGTATTTTTTGTATATTCTGCATGTATATGTTTACTGTCATTTTCATATGAATCTGTGTATTTACAGTATGTATTTGTCTATTTACATTAAATATATAAATTTTCGCAAGAGTTCTGTGTACATATATTTTAAATTGCATGCAGTTCGAAAAATTTATGTGGCATAGCTTAGTTAGATGCTGGGTATGTTACAATATGTTCCACAGAGAGAAGAAAAGTGTTCTCTCATGTAGCATGGCTTAGCGTGAGTGGTCGGGGATGTTAGAATATGGTATCAGAGCTTTAGTTTTCAACACTGAGCCTGGATGGGCCGAACAAGTTGATTTGAAGCGAAATTTCATAGAGGATTGATTTCGAAGTGGCCAAATTTCAGTTTGTAGAGCACCAATGGTAAAAATTGGGAAAAGTTAAGCAAAATCCCCAATGTCTGCAATGGGATTCATGAGGAATTGATGCACATAAAAATGGATGTGCGTAGGTGGGTGCACTAAAAATGCATGATGCACAGTAAAAAACTTGTGATATGTAAAAATTGGGTGTCGTGCGGAAAAATGTTTGCGTGCAGGTGTGTGTGCTAAATTTGGGCACCGTGGGGAAAATTTTTGGCATGCTGGTGCATGCGCTAAATTCGGGCACCGTGCAAAAAAATGTTGGCGTGTTGGTGCACGCGTTAAATTTTGGCACCATGCAGAAAAATGTTGGTGTGTGGGTGCACATGCTAAATTTAGTATTGCGCAGTGTGCGTATGCATAAAAGGTGCACACGATGTCTAGACACATAATAATGGTGTGTGTGGTGTGCGTAGTATTGGTAGAGTGCAAAGGGGTTTGGTTGGTGCGCGTACACAGTATGAGTATAATTTGTCACGCGACAGTGTAGTAAATGGTGTGTGCAGACTAAGGGTACGCGGTAGGGGTGTACTAAACTTTGGCATGTTGCAGCGCATAGAGTGAAATGTGTGCAAAATATCAGAGCGTGATACAAAAATTACATGCAACAGGTAATAGTGCAAGAACTAAAATTATGCGCAGTGGATATTGGCGCGCAACACCAAAGTAGTGCGCGCCAGTTATTGGCGCGACAGAGAAGTGATGCACCATGGTTATAGGAGCGCAAAGCATGATTTACCTTGTGGTGTTTTTTTGCATGCTAAATATGGGTGTACAAGTTGAAATTTATGCGTGCGAAGTCGTTTGGAGGGTGAACAACAACAAAAAACTGACGATTTTCTACGACGATTTATATTATTTGAACATCATCTTTTTGTAGCGCGTTTTTGAGGTCCTTAACAACGCTTTTAGCTACTTAAAAACCACAAAAACAGAGTGCACACTTTGTATTTGCAGCTCAAATAAAAGACTCTAAGAGATCTTTCTAATGGTGTAAATCGTTCATCAAACAAAGCTTTTATGAGAAAGTTACAACACAAACAATGGAGGGTAAATTTTAAGACCCAACTAACTTCAAAGAGACATAACTTTCTGCTCCAAAATAAGATTGAAGCGCAGGAGTAGTCAATGGAAAGACATTGAACCATAGAAGACAGTGCCAAAGATGAATTAAATTTCTGGTCATGTTAAATTTTTTTAATATGGAAAATAAGGTACCTATAACATTTAATACCAAAAATACGAATTGGCCTAGAACTTCAGCAGGTTGTAACTAGCAGCTCAAAACCCAAAAAAAGTGAAACTTGGAAAGAATTGTCCAAGATATGAATATGAAGAAACCCAATTGAGATCCTATGAAAAATCCAATGGAGTAGGTGCAAAATTTCATAATTACAGCACAAAGTTGCGCCAAGTTGATGTGTGAATAGAAAAATTGATGGGCAATTTTCAATTAACCATAACTTTCTTCTCACTCGGAATTGAGCATGGGAGTAGGCGTTGAAAAGGTATTGGACAAAAGAATATAATTATTCACCTAGAAAATTGATCTGGGCATTCAATTTTCCAGGAAATTAGAAGAAAGAATTCTGATATATTATTGAACTGGAATGGTTCATATTTTACATGAAATTGTTGAAATAGTCAGCCTAACAAAGTTTTGTTGGCTGCACATTTTGTAGAGTTAACAACAACTAGATTAGATTAGGATCAACACAGAGTCCAAAGGAATGAAATAGGCACAAGGGACTTAGAGCCAGGATTATCATATCAGAGGGATGGATGTCCATTTAGGCATTGAAGGAACAAATTCCAATGGATATGGAGAAGGAAGGGATGAAAACATGAATATCGTAGAGACCATTAAAAAATTATAGAAGGATGTTCAAAGCCATAAATATGATAATGAAAGGCTTATGAGAGAAAAGGAACAACAAGAGGAATTCAACATGAAGCTGATGTAGATCTCTTACCACTATCATCTAAACCCATAGTTGGTTTGAGTCACTCTTGTTACAGTCTGTTCAATCCCGCTTTTTCCTACCAGAGACACGTTTTTGCTGGAGCATTTCTGAGCAAACCGTGACAAATTAGATCAAACCCTTGAAAGCCCATAACAAAAATGGGCCCTTTTACCTTCATCACAGGCAGTTTCCCTAGAAACTGGATCATTTCAAAGATACAACTCGTTCTTTGGAGGGAAAAATTTCAGAATTTCTTTGCGACTGAGCTAAGCGTTTTTGTTTGTTTTTCTCAGAGATCCAAGCTTGCTATTGGTTTTGCTAGTTTCCAAGTTATATGCCCTTCCTCTGATTATGAGAATGTAGTATAATTTTCCTCTCCATATCAATAAAAATTCCAACTCTTGCATGTCTAACCTTGCTGTCCAAAAACTCTGTGTTCATCTACAAAAAGACTATGTCATCATAGATCTACTCTTCGTTGTAATTTGAAACTCTTTGGAAGAAATCCACGGTCTGATTTCATGTTTAGAAAACCATGGGAGGAAGTCTTAGATATATTAAAGGGTAAAAACCCTCCTATTATTCAGTATGATCAGGGTTTCATTAACAACTCAATAATTCAGTTTTAATTTGGCAAACAAGAGGATTAAACAGACTGGATAATACTCAACCAATTTCATTATTTTAAATTTGGATTTATTAGGTGTCTCTTTGGGAGATTGTTGGAATAGTAAATGGTTTTTTTGTTTTGATTATGTTATAAAAAAATAAAAGATTTCAGTTTCATTTTTGTTATTTTTTTTACTATTTTAACTAGCTATGGAAACCTGCAGATTACCTTTTTAAAAAAAAATTAGTTTGAATTCAAGTCAATTTCTCATATAAAATTAGGAATTCTTAGTTAATAAAAAATGTTGACTTGCTCATTTCATTTTTTCAGGATAAGATGTATCTGATGTTGATCTAATGGATGGAGCATGCTGGACTTAGTTGATCTTTTTATCGCTTATTTTGTAATTATGAGAATATTCTCATAAATTTTGAAGATTTATTTTGATCTTGAGTGGATTTTAGACCCTCTATATTTGTAAGTTTCAGATATTTTTTCAGATCTGATCCTATCTTAGAAGATAAGAAGTTTAGCTTACATGAACTCTTTAAATACTCCATATTTTGTAATGGAAATCATCTGGGCTGAGAGCAAGAGATGGACGATTGATTCCAGAACTTAATGAAACAACATCTATGCATTTTGGCTTTAGCCTTTTGTTTATAATGTTGTTATTTATGTTTTGTTAATGCTGCTACATATATAGATCTGATATCTTTAGATTAAATGATCTGTGATCTGCATGATTGTTATATTATAAATACCATATACAATTTGCTTCTAAAAATATAAATGTTGTGATCATATTTTCAATTAGAACGATAGGGTTTATATTTCAATTTTAATTGAAAAATGAAATGCATGGGTTAGTTTCAGATTTATCTTACAGTAATCATGTATAATTATGAGATCACAGTTTCATGTTTGTGTCTCCTCTTAAATCATTAAAACCTAAACTGCCAACACATGTTTTGAATTTATTTAGAACAGTCATAAGGTTCATTGCAGGTTTCCCTCTTGGACGTGATAGTTGGACATTCTTTACTCATGATGATGCTTGGATGCACCTCACTAACTCACTGTTAGGTTAGCCTTTTTGTATTTCTTTTTATTTATGTCATCTACATATTAATAAAATCAGAATGTATGGTTCAGCTTTCGTCTACCCATACTTCTACGTTTTATAGTGTATTCAATGCAAAGTTTTTTTGTTATATTTTTAAAGGAAAATAGGAAAAAAGTTTGAAATGTGCTTTCTTTATCTACTTCTCAACAGAAGTAACTTTCACATTCGATTTCGTAAGTTTTGATTAAATCTTGCAAACTGTAAATCATGTACATAAGTAATATTTGTATATCTTTTGTTTAAATATATCTACAACACTTACAACACACACACACACACACACACACACACACACACACACACACACACACGCGCGCACACACACACACGCACATATTGTTTAGCAATTAGATAGTTGTTTCTTTCTTTTATTTGTTTCTTTTAGGACTTTTTAGATTGGCTAATGGAGCCATTAAACCCATTGGAATGAGTTACACCAAACAACTTGGGTTATTTAGACAACCACGTACCGGACTCGTTCTCCCAGTTGACGAATGGTCAATTTCTCCTGTCAACAAATGGTGCTAGAAGGAGGGCCAGACTGACAAGATGGCCTTGTAGGAGCCTTTATTTCGAATGTATTCAATTTCCTCATGTCTCCCCAAATCACTGTGTTGGAACATGCTTTCCACTTCTCATTACCTTATGTTCCCAACAAGACAGTCTCTCGCTTGTCCAAACTCACCTTTGATGGTGAGGGTGATTTCTGATTTGGTGCAAATGCATCAAACATGACATTTCTGATTTAAAAGTTTTATGCAGATTGTTCTATTTTACTTTTAGGGTCATATTACACATTGGCTTGACTCTTTTCTGGCGTATTACATTTTTGATTGGTTTCAATTTGTAGATGAATTTTTAGATGCTTTTGAAATCTATGATTACAATCAATTATATGAAGAATTTCATACATTGTTAATCAATGATAGTTCATCTCCTGAAGGCTTTTCAACAAGAATCCACCATGTTCTATGTAAATTTAATCTTGATGACATGTCATTTGTACTAAATCTCCTCTATGATGCTTGCGTCCCTTTCATCCAATCATATTCAACCGCGAATGACGAACTAGTTACAAATCCTATCACTCAATTGCGAGAAGAATTTTGTTCATGGGATGAGAAGAATCCATCCGAAAATTTTGAATAAGCAAGGGAGATAGAATCTATTGACAAGGTTCTTACTGACAACCAAACTGTTTTTTTCTCTGAATCATTGTGTTTTCAGTCTTAGACAATCGTGGAAGAAGATTCGATTCTGGGTCAAGGTGAATGTCCTCATTCTTGTAACTCATGCTCTAATCAATATTTAAATTCAGTTATTGAAGAACACTTAAGTGACAAAAATCATATTAAACATTCTAACACTCTTATGAAACTTATTAGAGATGAAGATATGCAATTGGAAGGAGAAACCTTAAACCTTCATTCTCAAATTGTACCTTATCAACATGAAAGATCAGATGTTTTTCATGAAAATTTTTAATTATCTATGATATGGGAGGAAAACCTAGATGATCATATTATGTTGAAGAATTTATCACCAAAACAGAGTGAAATTTTTAAAGAAAGTGAAGAGAAATGTCTTGAGAATACCATTGTTAAATATCATAGATCAAGAGATTCTTTTCATGTGCTTATTTCTGATTCCTTTTACTCTTTATATCCTGATCTCTTCTTAGATTCTGGTGGACTTGATACTTTACCCACAACATCCTACTCTTTTCCGCCACAATCATATCCTTTCGATATGCCAAGATTTGGTGAAATTAATTCCAAACATAACATTTATACAATGAGATTTGACGATCTTTCACTTTCATCACTCACTTGGGAAAAAGACATGTTGCGAGATGATTTTACATAGTTTATTTTTGAAAAAGACAATGCACTCTCTCTTATGGAGATCAAACATTCTACGTTGCATATTCATTCTTTGATTAGCTCAAATTTTAAAGTTTATGCCTCACATTTTGAAATGATCAATCTCATCAAAGGAAGCATTCAAACCAATAATCTAATTGATGTCACAAATCCTCTTATGAAGTGTTGCACATTGATATATTCATTTCATCAAAGTCGTAGTTTGCATCCTCATTTTTATGACAGGATCTTAGGATGGCTTGAATATTCGCATATTAAAAAATTTCATAATAAAGATAAAGTTGTTCTTGCTTTGTTTTTACCTAAATATCTAGGAAGTAGGCATGACATATTTCTTTTAGATCCTCCATGTGAAGAAATTAATGAACACTTAGAGAATTATCAGGAGGATGGGGCATGCAGCCTTGGCTGATGGTTATGTCAAGTCCCCATAATCTTGACAAGTTTTCCAAACTTACTTACACTCTTCAATGCCATTATGACTCATATCACGACAAAATTGTCGAATGGCTGGAGGGTTCATACAACAACAATGTTCAAGGGAATGGTAATATCATGATTGCCTTGTTTTTAAATATTGATGATAAAGGCGAGTATGATATATTTTTTTCATTTTTCGATATACTACCATTCTTGTTAGTAATATGTGATTTTGTTTCTACTGTAGGATTGGAGTTACTCCAATGGCTACATTGGAAGCATGACTTCACATAGTATTCTGATTTGTTTAGTAGTTGGAGTAGGTTTTCTTTTAGTTTTATTTCTCATCGTTTCTCTTTGTAATAATGCAGTCATGAACACAAGTGGGCACACCAAGAGAACCATAATATGAATGTTGTCAGGGAAGTCTTCTTGATCCCTTTCTCTCTACTTTTCGTTGGATGTTTCTTTTCAAAGCCACAGTATTATTATGAAAATTTTAAATGGAAAGTAAAGAGATAAATAAATCTGAACTATAAATTCAACCCTAAACCAAGGACTGCACTCATATTAATGAGGATTCTTCTATTTTCTTTTAGTCTCTCAAGAGATTTTTCACGTGATGATTCCAGATCCACCTCTCTGTAAATATTTTCTTTTTTAACTTTTCTTCTGGTTTTTTTATTTTGGTTCTTTTCATTTTGTGTGTTTTCACTGCTTTCTAAATAAACTTATGTCGGTGTCACCTTTTAGTTCATGAAGGGAAACCAGAATGCCTCATTATAAAGAAACAATCAAGGTTTTAAGAGAATCAATGTTGTAAATTGTTGAAACACAGACTAGCTAAAGAAACTTTATGTTCAAAGTTGGTTTCCTGGTTTCACTTTAATCATGAGCAAACACGAGCATCATTAAATCTCTTTACGATGTCCCTGTGTTTAAATAAAACAACTCAAGTATGCCTTCCTGTCGTCGAAAATTTGGTTTCGTCAGAAAAATAATTTCACATCATAATAAAGGTTATGAATGAGAAAATTAAAGGCTGGAAAATATCAAATATTCTGAAAACTGAAATTTTCAGCATCACCCCGCTTTTCTGAAGATCATTAAATTTATGTCAAATTGTAAAAAATTTCTAAAGAGTTGTGGGAAGTGTCTGTAAACCCACCGAGATACTGAATAGGTTTGTTGGCAGTGGGTAAATGCATGCATGATGCCAAGACAACTTCTCCAGGGTACTGAACAAGCCTGCTGGCAGTGAAGCAATGTTGGGTTCAAGAAAATTATTAGGTATAATTTTTTATGTTGGTCATAAGTGCCCTTCATTTTGAATTGAAAATTCTTGGACAAGGTAGAGGTGTCAGAGTGGGTTAATTGACATCCATGTCGAGGCTATGGACACATGTTGGCAATAGTGGCCCTATCAACAGTATCAGAGCCATTAGTTTGAATATCGTGCTCTCATAATTAAAATTTGTCACCGGATCTCATTTGAATAGAAAGACATTTGAAGCTGGACTGTGTGATAATTGATGGAATTTGATTGAGATGCTTGATTTACTTAAGTTGTTCTTTGGTCTTTAATCATTTTGATCAGTCCTAACATGAACTCATGGGTGATGTAGAGATAGCTACTTCTCCCAGTAAATCACCACTGTTGGCAGCCCTACATGTTTTTGCTATTTTGAATGACAAGTGACACCTCATGTAGTTGCCTACACCTCATCCTGTAAATAATACCATTTGGGGATGATTATTTGGTTAGAAAAAGGACCTTTGATTATTCCTGTTTTATTTCTTATCTTGCGTTTTCATCCTTGGTTCATGACTGTAAGCATGAAACAAGCATTAAAAGTTAATCTCATATTTTGATTCTACTTAAGGCTGTTTTGAAAGGGTCAAAATGCTTACATCCTTCTTATGATTTTTCTTTTACTTTGAGTTTATCATATATCGATGAAATACCTATGTTCATTGGCATTTGGACTTTAAGCTTGCTCATTTAAAAATTCTTGGTAAATCAACTTTGATATCAAATATCGATTTTCATTTGGATTATAAAAACGCATCCTCTCCTAACCTTTGCAAATCAAGTATACCCATTAAATGTCATGGGAATTAAACACACGTGGATCGTACCCTGTACTTCGTTTTAGCTAGTAGGTTGAATTGACAGACCTCATTACGAGCTAGGGTCTTGAGTTATGCTCTGTACTCAAAACATTCATAACCAGAAATGCCTGAATTTCGTGATTGAAACCCTTATTGTTTATGTTATGGTTGCGTTGGTCTGTTGCTATTTGGTTTTCATGGTATCATCTCAGACCTATCCCTCTTACCACTGTCATTTAAACCCACAGTTGGTCTGATTCGCTCTTGTTACAATCTGTTCAATCCCATTTTTGCCTACCAGAGACACATTTTTGCGGGAGCATTTCTAATAAAACCATGATGAATTAGATCAAACCCTTGAAAACCCATAACGGAAATGGGCCCTTTTACCTTGATTATAGACAGTTTCACCAGAAACTGGATCGTTTCATATATACAATGTGTTCTTTGGAGGGAAAAATATCAGAATTTCTTTGCGGCTGAGGTAAGTGTTTTTGTTTGTTTTGCTCAGAGATCCAAGCTTGCTATTGGTTTTTTTGGGTTCCATGTTATATGCCCTTCCTCTGTTTATGAGAATGCAATAGAATTTCCCTCTCCATCTCAATAAAAATTCCAACTCTTGCATGTCTAACCTTGTTTTCCAAAAACTGTGTGTTCATCCACAAAAAGACTATGTTATCACAGATCTACTCTCCGCTGTAGTTCGAAACCCTTTGAGAGAAAGCCATGGTATGATTTCATGTTCAGAAAACCATGGGAGGAAGTCTTAGATGTATTAAAGGGTAAAAACCCTCCTATTATTGAGTATGATCAGGGTTTCATTAACAAATCCATAATTTGGTTTTAATTTGGCAAACAAGAGGACTAAACCGGCTGGATAATACTCAACCAATTTCATTATTTTAAATTGAGATTTATTAGGTGTCTCTTTGGGAGATTGCTGGAATAGTAAATGGTTTTTTTTGTTTTGATTATGTTATAAAAAAATAAAAGATTTCAGTTTCATTTTTGTTATTTTTTTTACTATTTTAACTAGCTATAGAAACCTGTAGCTTACCCTTTTAAAAAATTATGAGAAGATTCTCATAAATTTTGAAGATTTAGTTTGATCTTGAGTGGCTTTTAGATCCTCTATATTTTTAAGTTTCAGATCTTTTTTCAGATCTTATCCTATCTCAGAAGATAGGAAGTTTAGCTTACATGAACTCTTTAAATAATCCATATTTTGTAATGGAAATCATCTGGGCTGAGAGCAAGAGATGGACGATTGATTCCAGAACTTAATGAAACAACATTTATGCATTTTGTCTTTAGCCTTTTGTTTATAATGTTGTTATTTATGTTTTGTTAATGCTGCTACATATATAGATATGACATCTTTAGATTAAATGATCTGTGATGTGCAAGATTGTTATATTATAAATACCATCTATAATTTGCTTCTAAAAATATAAATGTTGTGATCATATTTTCAATTAGAACGATAGGGTTTATCTTTCAATTTTAATTGAAAAATGAAATGCACAGGTTAGTTTCAGATTTATCTTACAGTAATCATGTATAATTATGAAATCACAGTTTCATGTTTGTGTCTCCTCTTCAATCATTAAAACCTAAACTGCCAACACATGTTCTGAATTCATTTAGAACAGTCATAAGGTTCATTGCAGGTTTCCCTCTTGGACGTGATAGTTGGACATTCTTTACTCATGATGATGCTTGGATGCACCTCACTAACTCACTGACAGGTTATCCTTTTTGTATTTATTTTTATTTATGTCATCTACATATTAATAAAATCAGAATGTATGGTTCAAATTTTGTCTACCCATACATCTACGTTTTATAGTGTATTCAATTCAAAGTTATTTTTGTTATATTTTTAAAGGAAAACATAAAAAAAAAATTAAATGTGCTTTCTTTATCTACTTCTCAACAGAAGTAACTTTCACATTTGATTTTGTAAGTTTCGATTAAATATTGCAAACTGTAAATCATGTACATAAGTAAGATTTGTATATCTTTTGTTTAAATATATCTACAACAGTTACATTATACACACACACACACACACACACATATTGTTTAGAAATTAGATAGTTGTTTCTTTCTTTTATTTGCTTCCTTTAGGACTTTTTAGATTGGCTAACGGAGCCATTAAAACCGTCGGAATGAGTTACACCAAACGAATTGGGTTATTTAAACAACCCTGGACCAGACTCATTCTCCCAGTTGACGGATGGTCAATTTCTCCTGTCAATAGGATGGTGTTGCAGGTATTAAGGGAGCATCAGTTGTATGCCAAATTGTGCAAGTGCTCATTTTATTAGAAGCAAATTCATTATTTGGGGCATATCATTTCAGAGGATGGGATAACAGTGGATCCTGAGAAGATAGAAGTCATTCGAGAATGGTTAGCACCAAAGAATGTGACAGATGTCAGATCATTCATGGGCCTTGCAAGATACTATAAGAGATTTATTGAAGGTTTCTCAAAGATCGCACACCCAATCACTTCCTTAGAAAATAAAGGCGTGAAGTTTCAGTGGACATTGGATTGTGAAAAGAGTTTCCAACACTTGAAAAAATTATTAACAAGTGCTCCAATACTGAGGATTGCAGACCCAAATGAAGACTTCATTGTATGCAAATATGCATGTAAATAAGGACTTGGTTGAGTCCTCAGTCAAAATGGGTTTGGTATATGTTATGAATCAAGGAAGTTGAAGGAGCATGAAAGACACTATGCCACTCATGATTTGGAGTTGGCAGCCATAGTGCATGCCTTGAGGAAATGGAGACACTACCTCATGGGGAAAATGTTTGAGTTGAGGACAGACCATAATGGTCTGAAATATTATTTGATCATCCAAATCTAAATGTTAGGCAAAGCAGATGGTTATAATTTCTAAGTGAATATGATTTGATATAAAGCATATCAAGGGGAAAGAGAACAAAGTGGATGATGCACTCAACAAAAGAGTGTATGAATTGCATGCTACAACCATTAGCATGTACCAATCAGATTTGAAGGACAAAATTTCAGAGGCTGCATAATTAGATTTGCAATACAAGGAATTAGTAGCAAAATTACAAGGAGGTAATTTGCAGCAGAAAATTGAAGAATACAAGCTAGATAATGATGAAATTCTCATGTATAGGGGCATAATTTATGTACCAAACTCTCATGAATTGAAAATTTTGATATTGAGAGAAATGCATAATGTACCTTATGTTGAACACCCAGGTTATTAGAAAACTATTGCATCTGTCAAGAGCCAATATTATTGGCTAGGCATAAAGAAAAAAGTTGCTGATTTTATTGCCAAATGTTTGGAATGTCAAAAGCTAAAGGCTGAGCATAGACACCCAAATGGTTTTCTACAGCCATTGCCCATTACTAAGTGGAAATTGGAAGTTGTAACAATAGATTTCATCACCAAACTGCCCAGAACAAACAAGAAACATTAATCTATCATGGTAGTGGTGGATAAACTTACTAAAGTTGCCCATTTTATTCCAGTTAAGCTCACTCACAAGGCAACCAACATTGTTGATGTTTATATGAGAAAAATTTCTAGATTACATGGAATACCCAAGACAATTGTTTCTGACAGATATCCAAAATTTACCTCAAATTTTTGGAAAGGATTATTTAATGGATTTGGAACAAATTTTAATTTTAGTACAACTTATCATCCAGAATCAGATGGAAAAACAGAGAGGGTGAATCAAGTGATTGAGGATATGTTGAGGATGTATGTGATGGATAAACCATCCAAATGGGAAGAATACCTACACTTGGTAGAGTTTGCTTATAACAATGGGTACCAAGCATCTCTAAAGATGAGCCCATTTGAGGCACTTTATGGCAGAAAGTGAAATGCTCTAGTAAGTTGGGATAACCCAACAAATAGAATAGTGGTTGGGCCAGATTTGTTCAGGGAAATGGAGGAGAAAATGTTGAAAATAAAACAAAATTTAAAGGCTTCCCAAGACAGGAAGAAAATTTATGCTGATAGGGGAAGAACTCACAAGGAATTTAAAGTTGGGGACCATGTATTCTTGAAAGTGAAGGCCAACAGAAGTTCCATGAAGTTGGGAAATTGTTCAAAGTTGGAAACTCACTCTTGTGGGTCATTTGAAATCGTAGAGATGATTGGTCCAGTGGCTTATATGATTACATTACCTGCATCTATGTATGTTCATAATGTATTCCATGTATCATTGCTTAATGAATATATACCTGATGCTAATCATGTTATTGATTGGAATGTGATTCAGGTGGAGCAAGAAGGCGCTTTCCAAGTGCATACGGTACGCATTCTGGACCAGAAAATCAAACATCTCTGGAATTGAGCCATAGGGCTTGTAAAGGTCCAATGGACTTGGTATGGTCCTGAGGACGCTACTTGGGAACATGAGGATGCAATGCAGGAAGAATAACCGCATCTTTTTGAGGATTTTTGGAAATTTTGTGGTATTTGTGTATATAATGCACTGAGGACAATGCATAAATAAGGGGAGGGGATTGTAATATCCCTAGGCCCAATTGTAAATGTAAATACAAATGTATGTAAGATGGTGAGATATTTGATATCATTTTGTATACACCTTTCATGGCATAGTGTGTGCATGTACTACGTAGTAAAATGATGAAGTGTGCACATTCCATAATACTGCACGCAATAACTTAAATGCACACAATTTTGAGGCCAAGAGAGCCTTTGTGTATATGTTATGTTTTATAGGCTGGTGAGCTAGTTATTATAAGCTAGGATGCTTATGTTTTGAATTAGGCTAGAGAGCCTAGATGTTAAAGGCCAGTGCGCCTATTTTTGTATATGTCCCATCATTTAATATAAAATACATCACTGCGCATAGACCGACCATGATAAAAGAGTATAGGGGACTAAACCCCACTAGTTAGGGAAAGAGAGGGATAAAAGTTAAGGAAAATAGCTAAGCTAGGGATATTAAGCCAAAAAGGAATATTATATTAATATTTCTTTAAGTATAAA